>JAFVLL020001245.1:0-35094 GCA_021397915.2 Tor tambroides | reverse complement strand
AGGGTGCCAATATTAGTGAAGGGCACTGTATATATATATATATATATATATATATATATATATATACATTTTAAACTAACATCTTGAAGTTGGAAAAAACACATCAAAGAAATTAATAAAGTGTTTGATAAGACACAAACTATATGTGACCCTGGACCAGAAAACCAGTCATAAGGGTCAATTTTCTGAAAGTTAGATTATACATCTTCTGAAACCTGAATAAATAAGCTTTCTATTGATGATTGGTTTGTTAGGATATGACAATATTTGCCCGAGATACAACTATTTGAAAATCTGGAATCTGAGGATGCAAAAAAATCAAAATACTGAGAAAATCGTCTTTAAAGTTGTCCATATGAAATCCTTAGCAATGCATATTACTAATCAAAAATTAAGTTTTGATATATTTACAGTAGGAAATTTACTAAATATCTTCATGGAACATGATCTTTACTTAATATCCTTATGATTTTTGGCGTAAAAGAAAAATCGATAATTTTGACCCATACAATGTATTTTTGCCTGTTGCTACAAATATACCTGTGCTACTTAAGACTGGTTTTGTGGTCTAGATCACATATTACCTATGTTCATATATAGTTAGTTTAATAGGTTTGTGTATTTTGTTACTGATTTTGATCTCGTGTCCTAGGATACAGGGGTTGGAAAGTCAAGTATCGTGTGGAGGTTTGTGGAGGATAGTTTTGATCCCAACATTAATCCCACAATTGGGTGAGCCTACTGCAAAGCACACTCACAGTGAGGTCAAGCAGACTGTGATGCAGGTTTTTCTTATTTCCAACGTGTAATTCTGAAGGATTGGCACATAGCAAACACAGCAAGTGGCGACATGCACTGAAATGGAAGATATTTCAAGCAAACAAAATTGATACATAGTGTGTTGAAATTTCCTGAGGATTAGTGTCAGAAAGCACTGTATCAGAAAAAAACATCAACTTGATGGTTATTTGTTTTAATAATAATAATAATAGTAATAATAATTCAATATCTTAAGAAAAAAAATTGTAAATCAGCATCTGGAACTAGTTACACTAACTGACCTGTTGGTACTGATAAGTCTGAATGTAATAGAGATTTACATTGCTTTAAGTGATTCAATATACAGCATTGATTGTATAGAAGTTGCATCACAGTGTGTTAAAGATTTAAACTGTGAGCCCTTTTAATTGAGTTACATAAGTGTGAATTCAACTGACACACATTTAAGGGCTCAACAATAAAGATTTTTCTGCTGTCCCAGTCAGGCCAGTCGTTCAGATTTGTGGCCAGCCGGCCAACAAAAGATGATTAATATTGCTATTTTTTTTAATAAATTAAAAAATAACTACAATTTTAAATAATTTAAGATAAAACAAGCATGTTTTATATTTTTGTAATATTGTAAAATATTACAATTAATTTATTAGGTTTTTAATTTGCAATAAAAGCTGTAAATTAAATCCATTAACACACTTTTGGCATATGGTTCGATACTTGCAAGACACAAAAGTCATTCTTATAATGATTCTCAACAACATTAAATACATAACAAAAAAACCTGTAAGGTTTTTAATCTTGCAGGGGCAAAATAACACATGCAAAGAGCATAAGACAGTGACAAACAACAGGCAATCCTTATTATGGAGCTCTACATGTCTTGTGTTTGTTTTGTGTGTATTGGCACCTGGCAAACCTCGCAAAGCCATCTATAAGTAGGTCCACATGACGTCTACACATTTTCCTCATTTATTTCTTGAATTCTGGCGGGCAGTCTGGATTTAAATATCGTAAAATACATGAAACAAAACTGAGAGGCTTATTGGCAGCTGAATGCCAATTTAAAAATTGCCAAAATATATAATAAACAAGATCAGCAGATGTATCAGATTCCATGCAGACCTATCTATTTGTATTTGTACGCCTAATGTTATTATTGATGGTGCCCATTTTATTTTCAGAGCATCGTTTATGACAAAGACTGTGCAGTACCAAAACGAGCTTCACAAATTTCTCATCTGGGACACAGCAGGACAAGAAAGGGTAACAATCAGTGCACACACTGGGGTGACACATACACAAGCTGACAGCCATTAGATACAATGTTTACTCTGTTTCACTTCTGTTTTTGCAGCTTCTTTATAGTTCAGACAGGGGGCAGTATTGCATGCACTTCTCTTGTATGCATGCATGTTTTTGAGGAAGATACGGGTTAATGTCATAGGAAGGGGGTTGATCTTCTTCATGTATTTCTATATGCTCTAGATCTTTATGTTCTTCTCTCCCAAAACACTCTACGTTAGACAGCTGAAGTTTATGGGTGACATCGCATAGTTTGAGATGTTTAGCACCGCTCATTATTTGACGGCAGTCTTGAGGCTGTGTGGAATATGATCTCCTCTTATGTTTGTCTGTGATGTTATGTGATGCTAAATGTAGAATGCCAAGCGGCCCACACAAGCTGCTAGAAAAAATAGTATCATACCAAGTGTTAAGGAATTGCTTGTCTCTTTTTATGCAACTACACTGATAATCTAGGACTTGTTTACATGTAAAAAGTTGTTGGATTTTGATGAATTTAAAACACAGAAAAACTTTAGAAATTGACTGAAAAAGAAAAGTTTTGCACTATTTTTTTAGGTCAAATGTAACAAATTTGTGGGGTTTGGCATGTTAAATCCTTTGTACAAAAGATTTTCACTCAATTTTCACTCAAAATTGTGTTTATGGTAATATAATTTATATATATATACAAAATAGTATTAAATTAGAAAAATGTAAAATAGAAGTATCCCGCTCCATATGAAAGAATGGGAAAATCTGACTTATCTAGCCTCTTTACCCTCATCTGGTCCTGTTTAGTGCTTTGATGTATTCCCACCGGTAAATATGGTGCAAGTTCATCATCATGGCCTTTGAGTGGTTAAAGAGGTCAGGTTTTCTTTGCTTTGCTTTGTTCGGGATGCTCCAGAGCCTGATGGGATGAAATGTTAGGCCATGTCAGAGATAGCGGTTTCAAAAGAGCAATCAAAGCCAGAATCTCTCTCTCTCTCCCTTCCTCTCTCATAGTGTCTTTCTTCTTTCTTTTTTCGAACTTCAAGCTCTATTGTGATTTCGTGAAGAGAAGACAGTTTTGGCCACAGATTCCTGTACTCCAGTGGGAGCTGTGATCAGGCTTTTCACTGGCTGTCAACCACTTGATTAGATGATTATCTGACACATTGCTTTTTAGAACAACGTTGTAGAAACATGGCTTGTTTTGTACTCTTTGCTTTTTGCTTTAGTGGTTTTGTGGGTGCATTAAATTGATCAAAAGTGACAGAAAAGACTTTACATTGTTACAAAAAATTTCAAGTAAATGCTGTTCATTTGAACATTCTGTTCAAAGAAATGCATTATTGTTTGAATGCTGAAAATTCAACTTTGCATCACAGGAATAAATTACATTTCAAAATATATTGAAATAGAAAGGTATTTTAAATTGTAACAATATTTCACGATATTCCTGTTTTTACTGTATTTTGGATTAAATAAATGCGGCCTTTGTAAGCATAGGAGACTTCTTTTAAAAACATTTGTCAAAAACGTATTTTCCTTAGAAATAGGCAGAAAGAAAAATTGCATATAGCTAGTAAGCGATTTCATGAGGTTTTTAAAACTGACAAATCGACTTGATGGCAAAAGTAATTTGAAGAGGTAGTGACTGGAGGAAGTTGGATGAGAGAAAATGCAGGAGTGGAGTTGGAGAGGGACCACACAGTCTGGAATCCTGGGATATGTCTGTGGAGACATCCTGCAATTTTAGTCAAAAGCTGAACTGAAGCATTTCCTCTTCCTTGTGCAGCGAACTTTGCCAAAAACAGCTATGAATGTGAGAAACCATGTCAGTCAAACTTGATCTATTCATTTTATTGGCGAAAAAGATGGATTAAGCAGAGCTCTGACCTGTTTTCTTAATTTAAATCCAATTTATATTGGATTTATACAGCGTTTTCAGGAATTAAATAATAAACTTTGAATGGTGCCAAATGAATCTGTAGAATAGCTATTAATAAATGTTATTTTAAGTGATCTCACTTAGTACTGATGCATTGATCACCAAAACCAGTTAAGAACTACAATTTTAAGTTCCTTTTGATTTTGGATATTATTCACTTTTATTGATGAAAAGTAGCAGTTCATAAAGGATTCTGTTAATGAGCACAAATATATTACTGTGCACCAATTTGCAGCTTATAACTGTTAATTGTAAATATCTCAATAATTTGCCAACACTGTAAATTTGGCTTAAAAAAATAAATTTCTAAACTGTTTCTCAGGCTAGCTCACGCATAATTTAAGAAAGTATGTAAAAAAAAAAAAAAAAAACAGAATTTCTTGCCATGTCTACTTTCCCTACCCTGTCTCTCTCTTAATCATTCACTTTCTGATGCACTTTTTCCCTCTTTTAGCTCTTTTTTTTTTTTTTTTTTTTCTCAATGGAATGGCATACTGGATCCAGCTTGTTTTTATTAATCAGAGCCTTTTTTGTCTATTTTTGATGACCGGGGTCAAACAACCCAACTACGCTATTTTATAATGATTAAACGCTAACTTCTTCTGACACGTTGCGCTCATCTTTCCCCTGATGGCTCCCACATGTGTTGATACGCCTTTCCATGCAGTTCCTCAACTCAAGCCCCCTTGGCATGGCCGTCTGAAACACAATTCTCCTTTAGGTTTTAACAGTGGCTCACGTCTAGGGTTTTTCACAGTGGTTTTCCCTAACCGCCGCCTAGAGTTCTGTTTGAACGGAACAAGTTGGAATAACACGCGTTTGTTTGTGTTTCAGTTGTCCATTTAATTCGGCATGAAACTCGAAGGAGACCTCCGCCAAAGCGAACAAATTCTTTCAAAGCTCTGATAATAAGCATACGCAGGTTGAGATCACCCACTCTGCCCCTAAGGAAGGGATGTTGGGATGTTATCGGTGATGATTAAGTCTCGTTTTTTTTTTTAAAGTACAGGCCATCATTTTTCTCTTACATCTGCATGTTATCTGTTTCGCTCATAGTTTCGTGCCCTGGCTCCCATGTACTACAGAGGCTCTGCTGCAGCTATCATTGTGTATGACATCACTAAAGAGGTACATGAAATATTTCTTCATTATTTCTACACAAATCTTTCTGCTGGTAAAGCTATTAAAGGGATAGTTCACCCAGAAATGAAAGTGCTGTCATCATCTACTCAACTTCATGTCGCTCGAACTACGCAAGATCTTTTTTTTCCATGGAACACTAAAGGAGTTATGGGCTGAGGTAAGACTTTCAGTGAATAGTGGGTTAAATGTCAGGCTATCTTATGGCTTCAGAAGGCTTGATATATCATCCACAAGTCATACAGACTACTTTTACGTTGCTTGACAGCAGCTAGTTTGCATTCATGTTCAATTAATGGAAAAGAGCAGCTTGGATAGTCTGCTGGTTAACACCTTTTGTATTCAACGGAAGAAATGTTTTCACGCAGGTTTCGAGCAACACGAGGGTCAGTAGATGATGACCTTAAAGCTTTACGATGTAGCAGCATTGCTTGTCTTAAAGATCTCTCCATCTTTCACTCAGGAATCATTCCAGACGTTGAAGAACTGGGTGAAGGAGCTTCGCCAGCACGGACCACCCAACATAGTGGTGGCTATCGCTGGCAACAAATGCGATCTCTCCGATGCTAGGTAAATTCCACCGTTCCTTGCCACAAAAGACTCCACATCCTGTCATCTCTATTCGGCTTGAAGGGATGCACCCGCAGTGGCTGTCAACTCAATTTGACGTCGGGAAAAGACCCGCATATTTGCTGTCAACTTGTCTCGACTCATTGAAAACAAGCTCACACACGTACCGTTACCATAAGCGTAACTTGTGATGAAAAAGAAATCCACTCTTCAGCGGTCTGTAATTTATCTTTCCACTTTAAATTGTTTCACTCTTCCCACAGGTCCAATGATATGTCTTGGTTCACCATTGCTTTCTTTGGCAGTGTTAGTCGGCTGTCAGTGCGGTTGTATTTTACTTTTCGAAACCATAAAGGCCGAGACATCCAATCTGAGGAATAGCGATCGCACCGCAAGCCATTCAGGCAATAAATATCAGGGAAAATTCTTGCAATTGTTCTGTCTGGCACATAAAGCTTAGATATTTCGTTTTCTGGCACAGCTGGTCCTGTTCTCAGTGATCCGCAGCCATCATTTACTTCACTTTTAAACATTGATTTTAGTGTTTCTTTACATTTTTTGATCCAAGTTTAAGAGGTTTGCTCCAAATGTAAAAAATCTGTCATCGTGGAAATACAGATACTGATAACATTACCCCAACTTAGAAATCTGAATACTATTTAAAATTAAAATTATTCTCTATTAAAAGCATAGCTTAGAAAAAAGCAACTTTATTTTAAAGTCCAGTTATCGCTGTTAACAAACCATTAGCTATGACTTCTGCCTCAATAAACTATTAATTTGCTACTTATTAATAGTTAGTAAGGTAGTTGTTAAATTGAGGTATTGGGTAGGATTAGGGATGTAGAATATGGTCATGCAGAATATGTGATTTATAAGTACTAATAGACAGCCAATATGATAATAATAGGCATGCTAATAAGCAACTAGTTAATAGTCAGAATTGTTCCTTATACAAAGCATTACTTCTGCTTAGACTCAGGGTTAGAGATTTTATTGGATGTGTGAATTTTTTTTTTTTTTTTTTTTTCACATTTGTGGGCACTTGCATTGAAGGACCCCACATATATTTAGGCCTAGTAGACAACCACTCAGAAGAACACACTAGCGATCGCATAGCAATACCCACAACACCTTAGCAAGGTGCCAGGTACTTTTGCATAAACAACCAACAAAACTTGAGTTAAACGAAATGTTTAGAGAAAACATCACCAGCTGGGCAGCTGATCTAAGAGAGAGCGAATCGTCAATGAAAAATTGATCCGTTGTCAGTGTGACCGGGCCGATACGTGTCGCACGGGTGCAATCTGATCAGCACCTGTGATCAGGTGACAGGTGCACAGAGAACCAGCTCACAATGGTTTACCTCCTACATGCTGCTGTGTGCTAGTTATACACCACCATCACAAAAAAATACATGCGTTTTACAAGGTTCAGCCCACACAGATAATCTCCCACACATGTTCTGTGTCAGTTTGAATCCTTGTAGTTCAAAATCTCCAGAATAACACTAACATGCCACTCTTGTTTACAGTTTTAAACGTATTAGATTTGTTCATTTATGAAACTGTTTACTAATTAGTGTGATATTAGTGTTTTTTTTTTTACTCCACTCTCTTATTTCACCTATTTTCTGCTGCTTTGTTCTTTCCAGAGAGGTGTCAGAGAAGGATGCCAAGGACTACGCTGACTCCATTCATGCCATATTTGTTGAAACCAGTGCCAAAAATGCCATTAACATCAATGAGATCTTCATTCAGATAAGTGAGTAAAATCCTAACTAGTCATCTGTGCGGTATGTAATTAACAAGGCTGTAGAAATCCAGAATTACTCATTTAGACCCCTGTGATTTTAAATGTTATTGTCTTCCTTTGATTGTGCTCCTTAATCAAGCAGGTTTAGTTTTAATAAATGCTGTTTATTGCAACACGATCTATTATTAAAATGATAATGAATGCATGATCTATAATTGATCCTGATGGTGGTGAGAATAGTGCTTCGGTGGATAATTGTTCTTGCCACTTGGACCCAGGGCAGTGGATGAGTTACAGTGGATACAGATCTTTTACCATGGAGCTTGGCAGTGGCCCCATTGAGGAACAGGCATTCCTGTGGGTGCATGACACTGTGCTTGTAACTTTTGTGCAGGCACCGAAACAGCTAATAATTTTTGCGTTTTTAGTTCTCATGTATGTTTTTTTTTTATTGCTCATTGTAATTTTTATTTGATCTCCTTTACAGGTCAAAGGATCCCAGTTATAGACGCGGATGGTGGGTCTGCAGTCAAGGGCTTCAAACTTCGTCGCCAACCATCAGAGTCGACCAGGGAACGCACTTGCTGTTGACGCAGCCGTAAACAATTTGGCCAGATCCTCTCCAGCCTCTTGTTTTATTTTTGATTAGTAACCAAGGATAATAGCAGATGAATAATGTGATGTCATAGGGGAAGTTACGTAACTTCCTTTTGGAGCCAAAAAAGAAGTTCGGTTAAGAATGGAACGAGATATATAGTCTGAATCCCGATGCACTTCCTTGAGAAAAGATGAAAATGCCCTCATACAGTCGTTGTACCTTATCTTGCCTGTTCTTCAGCCCCTGTTCAAATGTCTTTGGGGATCCATTTCTGTTCTAGATCACTGCCCAGAATCAGACAGCAATGAAAACACCTGCTTAACAGATCAGATACTGTCCTGTCTTGCTCTCTTTCTCTCTCGTTCATTCTCATCTCTGTGCAACAACCTCTGCAAAACTCTTATGAAGTTTCCAAGTGAAGCAACACAGCGTTCTTGTCTCACTGTTTTTGCACATTTTTGATGTATATGATAAAAAAATATGAATGGGTAAATCTCATGAAAGCTGTCATATTCAGGTCTCATGTCAGTCAAATCAAGTGGAAAAAATAGGAAATTATATTTTGCATAAAGTAAAGTCCATTCTTAGGACTATTAAGATGTTTTTCATTGTGTAACAGTATACAATTAATTTTAGCTGTAAAACAGTAACTAATATAGCCGTATTACATTAATGATAAATACACAAATTCAGTATGTATGTGTGCTTAATTGTCCTGAAAATAATGTAACAGTGCAAAAATATTAATGCTCTTAAAAATAGACCTCATTATCTCACATTTTTTTATTGTGATTTTGAGGGACATGTTTTGATGAGATTTACTCAAACACAAATTTACTATTAAAAATATCAATGTATGTTTGCATTTCTGTTGCGTAGGACCAGACATGAGGTTGTGAGCACTTCTGTCTTTCTTATATTTTGTATATGAAAAAAAAAACTAAAATCAGTGGTAGTACTAAAAATATAAATGAAGATAACTCTGGGATTTTTTTTTTTTGGTCAATAGTATTAAGCATTAGCAAGAGATGTCTGAGCCTTGGCCAGCAGCCCTATTTTGAGATGAGTTTATGAAGTTATATTTGAAATTATATATGAAGAATGTGCCAAATCTTTTTTGTGACAAAGTAGGAGTTGGATTTTGTAGTAGCAGATCAATAGGTCAGTGATGCTGATGGCAGCATGTGTGAGTTCAACAAAACCTTCTGCTTATTTAATCAGTTCGCAAGTCGAGATAACAGTAGTAACACATTCTTTGCTCCAATTAGCCGCATTCTGGGTTGCCAGATTCTTAGCTACAGAACCAGCCTGTTCTTGGATTAACAAACAGCTAGAATGGACTTTGTGTTTGCCCGTAAATGTCTGTCCGTTGTTACCGCTTGCAGTGCATAGTCATGGTGTTAGAGAAGTTCATCCCTCACGCTTTGAGATAAAATTGGCCAGTCTTCTAGAATGCTGACGAGACTAGCAGTTTCAAAGTGTTTGATTTGAACTTTTCCAACTGTTCACATGTTTTCCATATCAGAAATTTAATGTTAGTGGGAAAGAGCCAAATGCCGGAATTCTGAACATGAAGTGGTGCGATTTAGGCTTTTGTCCAAGACTTTGTGAAGTGTGCATTATGTCCGAATACTTTCTGAAATTGCATTTTAACCATTTGTGTTAGTTGGCAGTTGGTCTCTTCAGATCCCTTGCTGTTCCACTTTATGACTTTTTTTTACTGGATTGAGTGATTTTGTGAGTGCTTGCCAAATGCCCTAATTGTCTCATAAACATTTTTCATCTTTTTCATTCTTTCACTGAATAACTTTTGGCCTGCACATCCAACATGCTTTTACTATCTGGACAGGGATAAAAATGCAGCTTATCTGGAAACTAGTCTTGGTACAGAAAGAAAAAAAAAAAAAACTAAAGAAAGTAGTTATGCTATACCAAATAATCTGCTTTAAATTGACCGCAACTGAAATAACTTTTAATTTTTTTTTTTTTTTTTTTTTTTTTTTTTTTGCCATCACTGAATTTTTGAGCCTAAATGTTTTCTTAAGAGCTCTACTGTCAGTTTGTTGAAGAAATAAACTTAATTTGGGAGAAAAAGTCTTAACAATTGCAGAAAACACCTTATTTTTGACAATTTGAGAAACTTACATTTAAACAATTTGGATTAGTGTACACACTATTTGTTCAAGACCATTAAGATTAAGATTAAGAATGTGGTTGAGTGACTCTTTTTCTATACATCATGTAGAATTTACATTGAGGTTTATTCAACCGAAACTCAACATAATCTCTTACAATTTTGTCATATATGTGAATATAGAATAAATACATTATGATTTCTTAACTGCATACCCACAATGGCAAAGTTTTAAGGATAAAATGTGCTTAAAATGTGTTTCATCTACATGTTCATGTCAGTAAAACACGTGAAGCCATCGCTGTTGTTTTTAGAAGTTAGTATGTGGCTTCTGTAGTTTGTCTTATGACGGTACTTTAAAAATTTGTCACAAATACTATCGCATATGCTTCTGACACAATATATTGGCATAGTTGTGTTTAGTGAATCAGAATTAATATTATGGGCATTGTCAGTGTCTTGCGTTTCATTTGCTGTCCTTTATCCTGTGATTTGCCGTCATTTATCCTGTGATTTTATATGCAGTGATGCCAATGCGCCGTAATGTTTTCAGGAATTCACAAGTGCAGTAATAATACTTTTCCCCTCCAAAATATGTGCTGTCAGTAATAATAGCTGAGAGATTTATAGATTTATTACAGTAATTGTACTTAATCCATGAATTTTAGCACAACAATATTTTCCTTTAGAACACAGTGCTTGTTAAATGGAAAAAAGGGATTACTTGGAACAATACTTGGGGGAAAAATTGCACTTTTTCGAATTGCTGTGTGTCTTTTGCCCTAGTTGAAACAACTTGGAAAAATTACAGTCCTAAGCAGTTTCTATTGATGTTCACACGGAGAAAAGCATTCAGATTGATTCTTCCAATGACTGTAATATACCTTACTGCTAAGTAAAAGTATCTTTCACTCAAACCAGAATCTTAAACTTTTTTTTATTTTCTTTCTGTCATGTCAAACTAATTGGAGAAGGAAACAGTTCAACTAATGTCATGCGTTATTAAACTCACTAAAGGGCCTTTACAATGGGTGTAAATACAATACTAGCATTAAATGCTGTAGAATAGCTGTTTTTTGCCTTGTACAAAGCCTATGATCCACAGCTAGACCAAACGTCTCATTTAGTCTGGATAAAGTTCTTGACTTCTTCGCCAATTGAAAAGGACTTGCTGAATTGCTTGTCCTCTTGCTAGGGAGCACAGGCTTTGCATTAATGCCTTTGAAGTGAACTACATGCTACACTTGAGTCAGACAGTATGATATGCTGTCTGGTGTGGTTTGCAGTGGTGTTTAGGTTGAAGAACAATGCCAACAGTCTTGGGCTGGCCCTAAGAAAGTTGTGAAATTCTGTTTATGTACTTTACGTCCTTGTATATAGCACACATCGATGAGCTGTGTAAATGAACTGATATGTAGTCTTTCAGGCAATGTCATACTTTACCACTTACCATTGTAATTCAGTATATACAAAAGTAATTTAACCTAATCATTAAGTGTTTTTGCCATTTAGCTTTTCTCTTTTATCAATTTGTCATACAATGAAGGTTTGAAAATAACATTTTATTTGTTCATTTGTGAATGTGTAAAAGGGAAATGTTGAACTCTTTATTAGTAATAAAAGTATACAAAATCGATTTTACATTATGTAATCAACATAGTTGTTTGTATCTGATCTGGGACAAGTTACTCCTAATCATTCTAAAATGGTGCAAATGTCTGTCTGCAGTTAAGAGGGATTGAAAATCTGTTTGGAGCAGTGATAGTTCCTCCTGAACTGGCCGATGGGCTATATATATAAATATGACACTTGTGGTATGTGTCTCCTTTGGCAGGGGGTCCCTGCTGAACCTTTAATTGCGCTGAGGAAAGTAAAACAACCCTCTAAGAGCTTGTGTTCAACTGCCAAGCTGAGCATAAATTAACTCACCTAATTCAACTAGATGCAGGTACAATGTGATCCATAAACTTGGCTGAGGATTAAGTAATTCATGTTAATTCTTAGATTCCCACATATTCAGTTGAATTACTTCACTGCTTTTGAGGAACTGACTTAGAACATCATTACTTGTGTGCAACCGGTACATTATGATTAAGCATTCCTGATTAAGCAAAATCTAAAAACAAATTCTTAAAAATCTACATACAAGTCCAAATCCATGTCTTATGTTTCAGAGCATTGGCACTTACATAAATAGCTTCTTTTTTTTTTTTTAGGTAGTTCATGAATCAATATTTCACTATTTTTAGTTTCCTTTAAACTTTTTAAAATTATTATTATGTGTTTTAATTTAATATAATTATAACTATGTGTGTTTTAATTATATGATTAATATAATTATAATTCTGTAATTATATAAGTACACAATATAATAAAAAGTATTTCACTATTTTCAGTTACCTTTGTGTCAATTTTTTTGAGGTACAAATATTCCATGTATCTTAAATATAAGGTCAGTTGATGTAAAATAATTATGCAAAAATATACAGATTATATTTTATTATTTTTTGTATTTTTATATGATTATATTAGATTTTCTATTCTTATATTTAAGACATTGAAAAAACTTGTCTTCATTATATTATATAATGTATTATAACAGTTTTTTATTATATTATATTTAAAAAAAAAATTAATACCCGTTTTATATATATATAAAACCTAATATCATATATGTATATATATATATATATATATATATATATATAATATAATAAAGATAAAAAAATAAACTTTTTAACTATTAAACTGCAAAATAGTATCATTTTTTTTAGTGGTCATTGTATGTTAATATAACATATGCACATATGTGAATAAACCACTATAAAATGACCATAACATGAAGACAGATGACCCATAAAGACCACCCCCACCCTCATTCTACACCCTTCTCCTCCTCGCATCAGTCGCCACTACTCAGTGCATACTGCAGGGGCAGTGACGTCACGGCCAGCCTCTCTCTCTCCTACAGTCCCTTCCTGCTGCATCACAACAGTCGCTAGTAGATCGGGTAACACTGGGCTATTTCCACTGCCTTGTGGAGTTTTTATTTCAATAAATGTAACAGAAGTCCTCATCGACAGCCTCAACCGTCAAGCCTGTCACCGTCAGTTCGAGCGGACGTCAGCGCAGCAGTCGACGCGTTTGAAGCGCAGTGGGAGATGGCCAGGCCAGAGCAGGTCCTGCTTCTTGAACCGCAGCACGAACTGAGGTTCCGAGGTGAGCTGAGAGACTGACACGGCCGTGAGCTAGCGGCTATAACGCCCAGCACAAAGAGGGAGGGTCAACCGACGTGTTTTTCAGGGGTTAAGGGCAGAAACAGGCGGTGAGATGGCGTTTCTGACAGGCCTCAGTCCTTGTAATAATAATAATATGGCGCAGCGCCGTAATGGTGAATCGTTTTAGACTCTAGACTCTCATTAAATGTCCTTCATGTGACAACGACGGTTTAATCAAGTGTTCACTAGGTTTAGCAGAAGACTGACAAGCAGCTAGATTCGAGCTAGCCTGTTTTAGGCCTTGACATACAAGGCTGAATTGGTGGGCTGGTTAATTCGGTTAGTATGAAGCGGTGCAACCGGTGTTGCCATGTCCGCGTGTTATTAGCGATGTTGCGTTGCATTTTTTTAATAGAGTCAGTAATAAAAAGTGGGCTTTTGTGGTCTATTTGAGGTTATTTCCAGAATACAACAGTCTTTTTGTATGTTAGTGCTAAGCCTACATACAAAGTGTGTATGTCGTTATTTAATGTGATATTTCTCTGTCATTACGTGACTTAATTTCTGTTTGAATGACCGCTGTGAGTGAACTGCCAAAGTCGAGCTTCATTTCTCCTTATGTTCAGATGATCAGAAGGAGAAATAATTCCTACCGTAAGCACGAATAACTGGGGTGCGTATTTTAGCTACTTTTGGTGAGGCAAGTTGATTATTTTTGGCTTATTTTGTTTGAACTGGTAGCTTATTTTTTTCTAGCAAAATCTGGTAACACTGATACCTACCTTGAAGCTGCTTCCAATCAGGAAGTCTCTGGCACCAGTGAGAAAGATTTGACACTTGTGCTATTATTTTACTGCCATGGTTCATAGTTCCACCTGACATGGATATAATTATTATAATTATGTGGTAAAATGAATTATGTTGGGTTTTTGTGAAAACAAGTAATGTTTCATTCAAACTGGCATTCCATAGACTTTTGAACTGAGAAGGTTTAGTACTTTAGTTGATACATTTATGTTCATCATGTGCTATTTAATGTTTACCCAGTTTCGGGGGAAAAGGTATAGGTGTCACCAATTACCATCGACAGCAGACCAGTGCTACATTGTTGTATGTTTATAGCATAGGCCTAGTATTTATTAAAGTCGTTTTCTAAATGCATATTATTGATTATATTGTGAACAACTCATACATGTATAAATAATCCTTTAGCTATAAGCTCACATTCATCTGCCTCAGTTTTTGAGTGCAATGCCTACATCTCAAAATCCAATCAACATTTAATGAATGAACCAAGTCCCCGCCCTACACTTTTTCTTTTCCAATAATCCATTACATCCATTTCATATCTGTCGCTAAATCAGTTTCATCACAACTTCAGAATCAAATAAGCATCATTGTGTATGCATTTTTCATTTTCACTCCAGCAATCAAATAATTGCTGCTAGTATTAACAACTATTTATATATTATACATAATTAACTGTAACCAGTCCATTAGTCAGCAAGTCTCCTGTATACACTTCATGTGTAACAGTGGTTTCTGGCATGAAAATGAACCTGCTTAAACCGCCTCTTCCTCAAATATCTGAGTGAGTATACAATTAGTTAGTCTATCCAATTCCACTAGTATGACCCATTCAGGCTGATGTGCAGATACTTTGTGAACAGTATAAGCAGGCTTTATCACACTGACAGGATATTCAGCCAATCAGAATGCAGTGGAGATGCTGACAATTCTCATGTCTTCTCTTGTTGATGCTCAACTTAAAAGGATAGTTCACTCAAACATGAAATTCTTCTTGTATCTTAAATTCGTCATTTAATCACTCTAAAGTCATTCCAAAACTATGATGTTTTTATTTGCAATATGAGATATTTTGAAAAATGTTGTTTCTTTTGTCCATACAGTGGAAATCAGTGGGCTCCAATATTGTTTTGTTCCCACCATTCTCCAAAATATCATCTGTTGTGTTCTACAGAAGAAAGAAAGTCATACAGTTTTGGAAATGATACGAGTACGTCATGACAGAACTTCAATTTTTGGGTGAACTTTAGAGAGCTCCGTGCAAACACACTGAGCTCAGCTTTAAATTTACATTTATGCATTTGGCTGAAGCTTTTATACAAAGCGACTGGTATTGCATTCAAGCTATATGTCTTATTAGTTCATGCATTGCTGGGAATGGGTAAAGGTGGCTTTTCCCCCCTCTGAAACTTTATATGCTGAAAACAAGTGCATTATACACTAGTTGATATCATATTTCAAAATATTTCTCATTTTATTGTTGTGCTGTTGTGTACATTCTCATCTAGAATTTCTCATCCCTGGGCTCTTTCTGTTATGCTTTATTCTGCTTTGAATTCTGTAAAAAATGAATATGCTTGACTTGTGTTACTATAAAAGGTTGACTAACAGAATAGAAACTAAAAATTCATAGTTAATTTTGATATTTATTTTCAAATTTAAGTAATATCATATTGCCTGAAATATGCTCTAAATTTAAAGTTTTGGCAAATCAACTTGAAATGTCAGTGAATAGTTTTCCTTCTCCATAGAGTCTTCCTTTTTTAGTCATTTGTCAAGACACGCCTTGTAAATTGTTTGGGTTAACTGGGCCATTTTGTAAACCTAATGTTATAAGTGTTATTATTGTTCATAACGTCATAGTCTTTGGTTCATTGTTTCAAAAATGAGAGCAGGTCTCCTACTGCTTGTTCACACCAGCAGCTTGTGAGGTGACATTAGACTTGGCTGCAGGAGATATGTTTCGATGCCAGATAACTCTCAATGCCATTTGCTCTCCCCAGTGTATTTAGTTTGTAGTCAAAATACTTATCGCTAACTGTTTAATCTAGTGTCTGTCTAAAGCTTGTCTTATGTTAGAGATGATTTATGAATAAACTCTGAAAAGACCAGCTCACGCAAGTCCCTGAGAAGCCATACATGAGCTTTGCTTATCAACAGCCAAACCTTTCATAAGCACTGATATTCAAGGCTAATGAGTGTGTAACCATTGCACCTTTTTATTGCTTAGTTTTCATTTGGTGAACTTGCTTGTTGAGCAATAATGTTCCTGTGTACGATTTCTCTTGAACGACTTTTTTAACTGATGTCACCTAGGCCATGAGGGCTATTGGTTAATGCTAATATCTTTGAAAGTAAGTGCAACGCTGTTTCAAGTGTTGCTCATTTAGTGTGAGTGCTTATTTATGTTGAATAATTCGAGTGTTTGCCAGGAATAGTATCATTCTGTTCCAGGTTTCATTTTGGTTTTTAATCATACACTGAAATTGAGGAAGAAGAGCCTAAGTCAGTTCCACTGTGGAACATGTCCAGTTTCAGAATGCTTCTCTAAAATTGTCCTGATTCAAAGGGTAGTGCAAAGTTAAAGGGAAGTTATTGCCTGATGTTATTTTCAAGCTCTTTTGCTCCGACAGGTTTTTAGATATGCTATATTTAAATTTTTTAGTTTTTGTTCTATTCAGGCAATGAATGTGATACACTAGAATAATCAAAATATAAAAAGCCTTCGAAACAAATATTTACTACAAGTTTTTTTGTCTTGATTTCCAGTATCCATAAAAGAAGATAAAAGATAAAATTACTTGAAAAGCATAACATAAGATATGAAGAGAAATCATATATAATTTTGTTAGGTTTATGCCTAAAACAAGAAAAAAATATATGATTTGGGTTAAGAACAATAAACTAATTCAAAAGAAAACAAACTTATTTTTCAAACTGCTTTGGAAAACTTTTTTTTTTTTTTTTCCCCCTAATATTTTTGCCTTTTTTTCCTCTTCTTTTTTTTTTCTTAAGTTTTAACCTCACTTAATTATTATTATTTTTTTTTTTTATCTGAAAAAAGACTTAATATATCATTTTCCTGACGTGTGCACTGGACGAGCATCTTAGGTCTCAGCATTTTTTCTGAGTGTCTTGCACCATGAACATCTCATGGCTGTATGAAGCTAGAGTTTTTAGAAATGCTTCCTTTTGAATGCATTTTTTTATGCATCTAGTGTATCATGCATTTAATTCGGCATGAATGCATGCATAAAATAATTTTAAATAATTTAATAATTGCAAGATAAGCATTCAATTCATAGCCATAATTTAAACAAATTCTAAATCGAAGCTATAAATACTGCACAGTTGAGGACATTTCTTCTCAAGAGTTCATTTAGCCAACTTTACATTAAGGCATTCCAAGACAAAGCTGTGGAGATCTTAAATCCACTGGATGGTTGTTAGGTGTAGTCCAAAGCACAGTTGTTTTATAAATGAGGTACAATGCATTTATTTCTCAGCAGTGGACATGGCTTTTCCCCCCCTGAGGAGCCTGCTAGAATGAGTCGTTCGCCATAAAGGAGCCACAGCAACTTCATCTCTCATTCAAATTACAGTTAGACCACGCCTCCTGTCTCAAACTCCGCCCCCTACAATACACTTCATTGAAAAGTCAGTGATGCTCTGGAGTAGCAGGTAACTTCAGGTAACAATAACCCAACCGTCCAGGCATGCCACTTTGTATTTAAAGCGTCTGAAGCTGAGACTCATCTGTGGAGTTCAGGAAGTAGCCCTAGCCAATAATTATATGGAAGTATAAAAGGCAGTTTGATCCCTCTGAGATTTTAAGGTGACCCAGTTGTAGTAGTAGTAATGTGGCAAAGCTGTTAAAATACGGTGATGTCTGTTTGATTTAGCAGGGCTGCACCATTTTGGCCTGCTAATACCTTGACCTACGTGGTAAAAATTACATAAGTGCTCATTGATTCAGACCTTGGATAACTGAATTATTATAATGATCATGAAACGGTCCTGTAATAAATATGTTTTAGGGCTATAAAGCAGGGTGTAAATGAGAGGCAGATGTTGAAATGCCGAGTTGGAAAGACGAGTCACATCTGCACACGTGAGGATGCCAAGTATCTCTCCGTGCAGATGAACGCTGCATCACTGCAGACAGATGTGTTGGGTATTTCCGAGCTGTACGAAAGGCACGCATAATCGCTTGAGGCTTTTCTGCCGCTGTACCTTGTTTGGCAGAAAAACTTTTCAACAGTAAATGAAGTGTACACTGATTTTTTTAAGGTTCTCAAAGGAAATGTTTTGTGTCTGCAGAATATCCTAGAACTTTCTTGAAGCTCAGTCTGACTCTGGAGGTCAAACTAAGGCCCTTCTTAAGGAAAAACATGTATGCATTAAGTGAGACTAAATGGCTAAAAGTAGTATTTATGTATAGTATACTCATTTATATTTAGTATAGTATACTCAGTATTACTTAATAGCAGAATTTTTAAAATGTTTATATTTTTTTTAATATCTTTCATTTTATTAATGTATTAATGCGTTGTTCATTTAATTATTGAATTCAATTAAATTCATTTAACTTAAAAATATTAGTATACTTCATATTACTTAATATTAGCATTTTTAAATGTTTATATTATTTTTTTTAATATCTTATTTTTTATTTTATTAATGCATATTGTTCATTTAACTTTATTAAATTAAATTCATTTACCTTAAAATATTTTTGTAGAAACATTTGCAAATAAAGCTAATAAGTCACACTTGTTGTTTTTTACTTGTATTATAATTTTCAATTAATTGATAACCTACTTTTTATGAGTATTTAAAATGAAATTACTCAAAATACCGATCCCTACCATATAGAGCTGTTTTTTCATAAATTGAGCGTTTTGTTCCTTGTAGGCATTCGGTATTGGTTGGCGACGTTATGATTTACCTAATGAAATTAATACAGAGAAAGATGCCTTTCTACATGACTCATGCTTTGCAAGTACTTATTCCCTAATTGTATCAGTTTCTCCTTATAGGTCTGTATGAATGGAAATGACATGGAGCGTAAGGCTTTTGGCCAGGATAGTCCATTGTCAGGCCTTGTGCAATGTTTGTCTCTCTATAAAGGTTTTAAAGGCCCAAGGCTCTTAGTTCAGCTGCGTCTTTTCCTCTGTAACACGCAACATAAAGGCTCAAACAACATAAGGCTCAGTATGGGTTTCAAGTGTCACAGCCTCTCAATAATTTAACTGGTTTAATAGAATTAACCCAGATGAGGTGTTGCATACTTGATGTGTGGCGCTGCCACATCACAAAGAGTGAGGGATGTTTGAGACAGAACTAGCATGTATGAAGTTGACGTGAAATTTGAAAAATGAGCCGATTTACTTTCTAAACACACATTTGTGGTTATGTTGAGCACAATCTAATTGTTTACCTTTGTAGTCAATCATCAAAATGTAATAACTTGCACAAAAGTCCCGTTTCTTTTTGAAAATCCTGTTTCACATGGAAATATGTCGCATTATGGAAATAAAAAAATGTTGCTAATTATGCTGTTTAATGTCGACTGCAGTACATTAGAAGAAAAATAAATCTTTTTGAATGAGACAAAATCTTGGCAGCGTAACTCATCTTTGACGGTCAGAGATTTTTATCTACTCTTCCTGTTTGAACAGAAACCGCTGCACCATGAAAGAGAAACCAAATCATTTGCCATTCAAAACTTTCAGTATAATGTCATACCATATGTTATCCATTTCTCTGGATTTAGCTGTGGGTAAACAAATTTATCAGTGTTGTCCTTGGACTTCAGGATTTATAGTGTTGCTACAAACATATTTGTAATTTTATTAAATTTATTTGTTTTTCTACATTTTTATTACTTTTTTGTTTGTTTTAACAGAGAGAAACATGTCTCGAACTGCCATATCAACGTTTTGATCTTTCAGCTCGTTCTGATTAGAAATGTTTGAGCACTGATTTAATGTCAGAACGAGACAAAATTCACATTCCATTGTTTCCAAGTGAAACATTCAAAATGATATCGGATTGCACTTGATTTTATCAGGAATTGATTGGTTAACTAGGGTTGTGTTTAATCCCTTTTAAGTTAGTGTGAAATGCACTATTTAAAAGCTTTGACAGTAAGAAATGAATACTTTTATTTAGCAAGGATGCATTGTCACAAAAGATTCATGTTTCGAATAAATGCTGTTCTTTTGAACTTTTTCTTCATTAAAAAATCCTAAAAAGTATCAGTTACCACAAAAAGATGGAGCAGCACAACTATTTTCAACACTGATAAGAATAAGAAATGTTTCTTGAGCAGCAAATTAGCATGTTAGAATGATTTCTAAAGGATCATGTGACACTGAAGCATGAAGTCATGATGCTGAAAATTCAGCTTTGCATCACAGGAATAAAATATTAAAATAGAAAACAGTTATTTGAAATTGTAATAATATTTCAGAATATTGCTTTTTACTGTGTTTTTGATCAAATAAATGCAGCCTTGGTGAGCATAAGAGAATTCATTCAAAATCATTCAAAATTTTACTGACCCTAAGATTTTGAAATCAGTCTTCCCTCTCTGTCACCGTAGTGTTTTGAGGTCTCCACTCTTTGTTTATCACCACAGACATTTAAATAGTTTGATTCTGTGATGTGGACTGATTAGCATCAGCCTTTGGCAGAACAAATTCTGTTTGTTCCATTTTCCTGAAATTCACCCTTATTCTTTGGCGCAGTGTAAAGCCAGTGCCAGGGTTGAGAACAATACTGTGGTCTTTTGGCCTTTGATGTATCGCTAATTTTGTAATGTGCCACTAATTTGATTTGTCTCGAATCATTATGTCTAGGTGGGGTGAAATCGGTTATAGGGTTGTAAATCGATGTGGTCACTTAGAGCAGTGTGGCTGCAGATATTGCTTCTGATCAGTTTGAGATGTTTTTTCAGTAAGCAACTGAATAGCAATGCACTAACAACCACACTGAACGCCCTAGAATCATTTCATTGTGTATTGAATGTACGGTGATGTCCTTTTTTTTTTTTTTTTCTCTCCCCTCAGGTCCATTTACAGATGTGGTGACCACCACCCTAAAGCTCGCTAACCCCACAGACAGAAATGTGTGCTTTAAAGTAAAGACAACTGCACCGCGCCGATACTGTGTGCGGCCAAACAGTGGAGTGATTGATGCCGGAACCTCGATCAACGTCTCTGGTGAATGCACCTCATTTGTCTTTTTGATGTTATTCACAATAAATGAAGCCTTTAAAGTTATGCCTCAACTCTACCAATGCAAATACCAATACCAAAGTCCACATGTTGCAAAGTTCAAAGCATTTGTTGATGTATAGTTGAGGACGGTTTGGGATTTGAAACGTGAGCTCTTGATTAGCCTTTAATGGTTTGTCAAATTAACATTTTGATAGCACTGGCCTTTTTTGATTTATAGAGAACTTAATGCTTCCAAAATCACAAGAATGTTGTTCCCTTTTTAGCTTTTCTTAGTTCTTCAATTTTTTTTCGATTTTAGTTATTTTCAATTTACAACAACAATAATAATTTGAATATTAATATACATAACAATTTATAATTTTATAAGAATAGTGTAGTAGTAGTAATAATTTTATGGACTTTGTTATTGATATTAATATTATTGTTTTGCTTGCTTCATAATTATCAATAATAATAATAATAATAGCCGTAATATTTTTATTTATATACCTGTATATTTATGTAATTCTAATGATTTATTATTCTATTTATTGTTTCACCTGCTTCATAATTAATAACAATTATAATTATATAATATTTTTATATATTCATATAATTCAAATTATTTGTTTTTTTTTAATATTAATATTATTTATTGTTTTGCTTGCTTCATAATTAACCAAATTAAAGTAAATTTTCCCCATTTACTGGTTCACATGCACTCTCTTAGAATGAATGACTCACTGTTTGACTTTTTTTTTTTTAATGTTGCAGATGCAAAGCCATATATAGCTTTGTTACATTGAATACAGTCCTATGACTCATCTGCTACAAGTCTGTAGATTGTGGAGGAACCACTTTGACGGTGATGATGATGTCAGTGTTGTGCGTCATATGACACAGACGTTTGGAATGAAACCATGAGCAGTCTCTCAAAGAGCCAAATGTTAAAGTTAACATTGATTTCAATTGATCATTAGCTCTCTTAGGTAATTCTGTATGAGCAATTGAAAGGGATTGTTTAGTATTGAATCATATCTGATCTGTCTCAGGACTTCTGTTTGTGTGAACTGACAGATTGACTTGTATCTGTAGGCAGTTCTCTCTGTGTGGATCCAGACTCCTGTCCCTGTTATAAGTGTTACCCCTTTTTGCAGACACTTTATTTTTTTATTTATTTTTTTTTTTTTTTTTACACGTCCTGGATTCAGTAACAAGGTGATGTGTCTGTATATATGAAGCTACAGGGAATCATCAGAAATACGCACCTTTTGTTTTGTTGTTTTTGAACAGAAGGCTGAGAATGACACAAAAACTGACAAACTCAAAAAAAAAAAAAAAAAAATCAATATTCATATCAAATTCAAACTAATATGAAACACTGTTGTTAATTTTATAAAACCAAAAGTTTCAAAATTGTTTTAGGTAATTAAAATAAAATGTAAATAAAATATAAAAATACTAGATAAAAAAAACATGAAGGAAAATTAGAAATGATTCCTTGGCAACTAACTGAAATAATTTTAAGATGAAGTACTAAAATTACTAAAACAAATGAAAAAATATAGCTATATAGAAATATATATAAAATGACAAAAGCTAAAATGAAAACTTAAAATATGAAAATAAATCTAATTCCAAATATTAATACATAATATAAAATTATATAAATAATACTAAAATAACACTGATTTAAAGGCACACTTTCAAATAATTATCAACAAAACAACCAAAGCCAGAATCTTTTTTTTTTTCTTTTTTTTCCCAGTTTTGGTGACCTGAGCAACAGTGACTTTATGATATGATGTTTTTGTGTCCATCAATGCAGCAAAGTTAACAATAGTTAGACTTTATGCAGATTAGCTAATAGGATTGAAAACATTGCAGTACACACGTCTCCTGTGAGATACTGTGGTTGGCAAAATGAAGGAGACGTTTATGTTACAGCACCTTTATATCTGTTACCCAGCTGTTCTTTGTGTATGACGGAAGCCTTTACATAACCAAGAGATATTTTTGTAACAGCAGTTGTCGGTGTCTGAGACCTTCGAGAGTTTTCCTAATAACTCAACTCATTTGAAATCTCAGAGCCTCTTGGAATCTCATGGACGTTCTTAAATTGCTCTCATTATTCTGTGTTGATTCCAATGTTTTGGGATTTCTCTCCATGGTGAGATGCCTGGTCCCTGTCAATATGTACAATAGCTCTGACTCACACAGTTTTCCTTGACTGGTGTTTGAATCAGTGACAGGCTAACTCGTCCCTGGCGTGTTTATCGCAAGGGATGCGCAATGAATTTTGCTTAATGTGCTTTTGACTTTTATCCAGACCTGTGAGACGAGCCTCACCTCTCCACCCGTTCTCAGACATCACTGTCAGTCTGGGTTCTGAAGTTATTTGTCCACAGTTCAAAAGCAACAACTTCAAGCTCTGAATCCCACATGAATCTGTTATGATTGAAGAAACTCTACCTCTGTCGGGTCCTTTATACAGTATATGTCCACTTCAGCATTGTCGGAGGACTACACTAGTGTTGGGCGATATGCTCATTTTTCATATTGTCCTATCATCAGCCTGTGAGATCAACGATACACGATATTATCGTGCTGATTTATTTATTTATTTACTTATTTTCTTTGGAAAGTGAACCAACTCCAGCATAAGGCTAAAAGCAGCCTAATGCTTTTAATATGAATGAATTTGTGTTTAACATAACAAATTAATAGAAACATAAGTTACTAATTATAATGCTTACCTTTCCTCGGTTATTCAAAAAGCAGCTAACAGTTACAGAAAACGAGTAAAGAACATTAGATTATCAAAGAACATCATCACAAGCTCAGTCTAGTGTGAGTTTATGCACTTTAAAAACACTCCCGTTAAAATCAGTGAATCTACACTGAATGATGAAGAAATCTCATATAGCCTATTTACATCGCGCATACATCTGTACATTGTTTATGAAGAGAGAATTTGCGAGTCAGAATTCAGTCAGCGCGCGCTGAACAACGGAACGCCGCTGTTTCAACGATGACTCGTCTGAACGTCTCTGATTGGCCATTGCATTCATAAGCTCAACATAATCCTGCGTGATTGGTTATAACACGCAATACTGTAAAAATGCGGAAAAAGAAATATAATGCAACAAATAAGCCCTAATATTAATTAGATAGTATTACTAGCCTAATAAAATAAAATATTATTATTATTATTATTATTATTATTATTATTAATAATAATAATCATAAAAATAATCATCTTGCTATCTTCAAAGGCGTCAGCCACAAGCGATATGTCTGACTATCATCGATACACGATACTACCGTCTATCGGCACAACCCTAGACTACACACTTACTTATGTGTATTAAATGACACATCTAAAAATTTCACCATTATGAAATGCTTCTATGACTTTATTTAACTAGCAGCAACTTTTTTTTTTTATCTGCACTATGTGAAATAACTAGACGTAAAAGAATATTTGGGGTTACTGGTAGTTGTGATTGTGACATGCTGCTAGTTATAAAAGAAAATAAGTTTGACTAGTGTGAATAGTTTGACAGAATTTTTTTTTTTATTCTTGTTTTTTTTTTCTGTCTGTTTGTCTGTCTAATAAATTCTGTAATATAATAATAATAATAATAATAATAATTATAAAAAAATTGTAATATGTTTTATATTTTTTTATTATAAAATATATGTCAGAACATTTGTCCTGCTGATACGTTTGGAAATAGTTTTCTGTTTGTTTGTTTATTTATAATTAAAATAGATCTTAAGCATTTTGTTGAAGTCTTTATATATTCTATTTTAATCCTATTTGTCTGTCTAATTAATAATTATAATCTATTTAATTTATTATAATTCTATTCTAATATTAATATTGTTACATAAAATATTAAAAACGAGTCGCGATTAATCGATTCGAAATTTGTGTACATACTATATGTTTGTGTACTGTGTATATTTATGTATATGTATATATAAATACACACACATATGTATATTTTTAAAAATATTTGTATGTATTTGTATGTGAACCCATGTATATAATTTATATTATAAAAATGTAATATATAATTAATACATAGAAATATAAAAATTTTACATATAAATCTAACACATTTTTCCTTAATAAATACATGTATTTGTGTGTATTTATATATATATATATATATATACACACAAAATAAAATGACACAGTACACAGACATATAGTATGTAAACAAACTTTTATTTTGAATCAATTAATCGTGACTAATCGCTTTGCAGCCCTTATATTTATTTATTTATTTTTTCTCAAGGTAAATATGGTTTATTATGGTTAATCTTGTCATGATAATATCAAATTACATGTTGATTATACTTGTTAATACCTTTTTGTGACTCAGAACCTTTGCTTTGGAACTGAGTAAGTTAAGTGTGTTTTAAACCATTAGTGTTGTCTGGATTTCCTCACATTTTCTCCCTCTCTCCATTAAGGCTTCACAGCTTTTGCCGAGGGGATTCCGAGGTCATGTTCCATAATTAATTGAGTTGTTCAAGTTTTATCTCTAGGGATCCAGTTAATTACGCAGAGGAATGATTGTCTGCAGTCAGGTGTTTTGTTGTAGTTTTATTTGAGATGACCGAGGCGTCGCTTGAATTCACATGGTCCAGGGAACATTTAATGCAGTTGTCCTGCCTGCAGACAACGGCCCCAAAGATGACCACTCAAGCTGTGACCACACAAGCACAGTGTGATTAGAAATAGTTCTCTTCTAAGAATGCAAGAAAGAACAGCATGTGCAGACAACTCATAAAATTTGTGTAAAAGACAGAGATTGTGCCAAAAATGGTTGCTTTCAAAACAGAAAAGAGATTTAGAAGGACCTCTCTGTACATGAATAGTCCTCATCTTTCTACATTGCACAGAGATTCCTAATAAACCGTGTGCACGCCTGAGAGCATAAATTAGTTAATATTTGTAATGTTAATCAGGTTAATCACATTAAATGGCCAAACATAATCAGATCCAGATTGCATTGGTGGTTTTTTTTATGTTGTCTGTTTCTTGTAATTTTTCAACCATCTTCAGGCTAACATTTTCCATATTTTGCAAATTTGAGCATCACATAAAGATGTTCTTTGTTAAAGAAAGAATGCTCTCCTCCTTTAATAATCATTAAATCACTGCCTATCTCATGTTGGATTGTGTCAGTAGTGAACTGCCAGAAAGAACTGTCAGTCACAGTCAGCATGGAGCCGCCCATTTTATTGTTCAGAACAAGAACACTTCATTCTTAGACTATACAGTCTCCGGCTTTGTTTAGACAGGCTGGAAAAATGAGATTTTTTTTTTTTTTGGTGTGTCCAACTCAAATCTGTTCAGTTATTTGTAGTCTGAAATGTTTTTTGTCATTTGGACTGTGTGCATATTACGTCGTATACACTACAGTTCAAAGGTTTGGGCTTGGTGCAGTTTTTTTTTTTTTTATGTTTTTGAAAGAAGTCTCTTATGCACACAAAGGCTGCATTATTGGTTCAGAAATACAGTAAAAACAGTAATATTGTGAAATATCATTACTGTTTAAAATGACTATTTTCTATTTGAATACATTTAAAATGTAATTTACTCCTGTGATGCAAAGCTAAATTTTCAGCATCATAATTCCAGTCTTCAGTGTCACATGATCCTTCAGAAATCATTCTAATGTGCTCATTTGTTGCTTAAGAAACATTTTTTATTACTATGTCACATTTTTTTTCAGAAAGTGATACATTTTTCCCCAGGATTCTTTGATTAATTCAAAGTTCCGAAGAACAGCATTTGTTTGAAATAGAAATATTTTGTAACATTATAAATGTCTTTACTGTCACTTTTGATCATTGAAATGTGTCCTTGCTGAATAAAAGTGTTCTTTCACAAACTTTTGAACAGGAGATACACTATATTGCCAAAAGTATTGGGTCGCCCCTTTCCAATGAACAGGTTTGACTACTTTAGTAATTTCTATGAGTACAAATCTTGATGTTAAAGCATATAATGATATTCTAGGAAATTGTGTGCTTCTAATATTCTAATATAGCAACAGTTTGGACAGGACCCTTTTCTATTCTAATATGACAATACCTCTGTGTATAAGGCAAGGTTCAAAAAGAAAATGATTGATTCAGTCAGTGTGGAAGAACTTGACTGGTCTGCATAAAACCAAGTCCTAATCCCAGTTTAACACCTCTGGTGTGACTGTAAATGCAGACCTTGAGCCAAAAACTCACCACCAAACACCAAAGCCTCTATGTCCATATAATAATATAACATTACTACCATCAACGACAAATCATAGCTTGAACTTGAACAGACTTCTTGGGTCAAGGACAGCAACAGTTACGTGTGAGAAATCTGAATCTTTGCACAGTGCAATTTTTTTTTTTTTTTTTTTTTTTTCCCCCTCTCTCTCAGAAATATTAATGATGTGAGCTGTACAAATAAAGTCATGTCAAGACTCATTTAAACCCTCTTCCTCTGTAGATACGTGTAAAAATACCCCCTTGGTGATGATGGTGAAACACCATTCTTTCAAGTGAGTCGGAAAGATTGGGACTGAGAAAACAGGACATTCCCAATCTGTCTCAGCCGTCTGTTTTCAGTTTGCAATATCGACGGTGCTTGATTGCCATAATGGCACACAAAACTAGAGTGAGGTTTTTAACTCGCGGGGGAGTTGGCGTGTACCTTCTGTGAGCTCGGCAGTAGTAGCCACATCTGAGAGAGCTTTTGAAATTAAGAGATCATTTGTTTTTAATGAAACTTAGCAGCAGTTTTCCAAAATCACGCACACATTCTCCCCCAATGTTTTAAAAAAAAAAAAGAGACTTTTGAATCCGAATTGTCTTTTAAAAAGGGCGAAGGGGGTGAAATCGGCCTTCAGTACTGATTTCAACCGTGCCAGAGCCCTCGCACGCCAGGCATAAGAAAGTGATCACTGTAAATCATGGTAACAGCTCTAAATTAGCTTTTTCTCGTTGGAATGACATCAAATAACATGGCCTTCTTTTGGATGGTGCTGATGGGGTTGTAGATGTGAACTTCCTCACACCAGCACCTGGTTTGAGTTAAAGGCTAAATGTGTTATTATTAACGTGAAAACACTGTTTAGGAGCTGTAAGAAAAATTACCCTTCTGGGGTCACTGAAGTTTTATCAGCAACGTTTGTAGTGGGATTATATGCAATGAATAGCTAAATCTTTTTGATTCAGAGTAATGCTCTACACCCAAGTATTTTATCACATTTGGACTGTTGAGACGCCTTTGTCTCATACGAATTCTACTAGTATGCAGTTTTACTGTTTTCTTATTCCTTAAAATACAGAAATTATGTTGGAGCCATGGCCTAGCGTTTGGTGCTCATGTAGGCAGCACAGGTTTGAATCTGGCTCAGAACATTTTCCATAAGTTTTTCCTCTATCCACTAATTATTTCCTGTCGTCTTTTGATTATCCTGCCCAAAAAATGTTGAAAATGCAAAATTAATTGTTCAGTATGTATTTATGTTCTTGAGTTTGTTTTTACAGTGATGCTGCAACCGTTCGATTATGATCCGAATGAGAAAAGCAAACACAAGTTTATGGTACAGTCTCTGCTGGCCCCGCCTGACATGACCGACACTGAGGGAGTGGTGAGTACTGATACATGCCACCTGCTTTCTCATGGTTTATACTCGTTCACTTATGCAGAAGCATTTCCTTTTGGTTGCATATGCTCCTTTTTTGGTAACACTGTGAAGCATATTATAAAAACCATTGTTGATTTTCCTAAAAGTCTTACACATAATTGGTCCAAAATATATTGTAGAACTGTTAAGTGAAAGTGAATTCATAAATGTATAAATATATTATTTTTATATATTATTTATTAATATTTTAAATGAACTTTTAATTTTGTTTACATTTAAATTTTTAAGTTTTAGTAATTGTATGTGCTTTCATCATTTTTATTAGTTTTTTTAGTATTTCTATTCAGCTCTAATTTATTTTCATTTCATATTTAATAATATTAGTATTTCAGCTTTAACTTATTTTGTTTTAGTTAGTTTCCAAAACAACATTTCTAATTTTTGTTTACATTTCTCATTTAATATTCATAATTTAATGCATTTCAGCTTTTTTCAGCTAAAAAAATTATTTTTAATAGTTTTAGTTAACAGCACTGGTCATAAAACAGTATTTTGCATTGTTTTAGTGTTGCAGTATATAAGCTTCATAGAGAGTGTGTGTGCTGCAGTGCCAGTGAGCAATAATATTATGATAATCTCCAGCATAGAGCAACAACATGGTGTGAGTTTGCTGTTCAAGTAATACAAACAGATGTCATATAACTCCAGCGGTGTTTGACGGGGCCCAAGAGTACGATCCAAATCTCATGTTCATAACTCTTTTGAAGCTTTCTGAATGACGCCCCAAATAGAGCATACTGAAAATGTGTGTGCATGTGCAGATGTAACGATAAATAGGTTATGAAAACGTCAGGAATGGAGACGCGGAAAGAAAATGTAGAGCAGAGATCTGGCTACTTATTCGCTGTCCTGAGCTATTTCCACTATTCCTGTTGATGGCTCTGAAGCTCAGCTCCAAAACCGAGTGAACTGCCTCACCGTCTGCAGTGTATTCCTTCTAGATATAACTACAATGAAACATCACAATTGACTGATTTGAAACTCTCTCAGTGGACAATTTAATACAACTAACATCCACAATTGGCATCAGTTTGCATTTGATATTTTCTATTTTCCGATAATACGCTGAAGTGCTTTTTATTAACTACATTTGTTTCTGGAAATCTTCCATGGTCTTCATGACGGGAATGAGCCTAAAAATGCTGTGTGTGTATGTATGCAGGTTGCTAGGGTTTGTAAACAGCTCATGAGGTGTTTATTTGGTGTATAATCATATGTATGCGCGTGTTTACATATGTTGTTCTTCTCTCATGCAGTGGAAGGACGCCAAGCCCGAGGATCTGATGGACTCCAAGCTGAGATGTGTCTTTGAGATGCCCGCTGAAAATGAGAAAACAGTGAGTGGATGGGTTTTCATGTTCTTCCTCAGTTTGTGAAATGACAAAGACAGCAGGCATGACTCCCTCTCCTAAAACTAATAAGCAAAACAGATTCTTGGCTCTTTTGTGGATGCATTTGCTCATGAGTCTCTTTATGTGTGTGTGTGAACCTGATTATGGCCACAGCATGAAATGGAAAGCAATAAGATATCCTCCAGTCTCTCGAAGTCGGAATCATCCACATTGTCTATGAAGTCCATGGCCTCCAGTCTGGATGATGGAGAGGTGAAGAAGATCATGGAGGAATGTAAAAGACTGCAGACGGAGGTGCAGCGGCTACGAGAGGAGAACAAACAGATCAGGGTGAGAATGTTTGTTAACTGCATTCTCACAAATGTCAGCAGTAGTCATAATACATCAGATACTTCTTTTCTATTTTCTTTGAAACTCAAAATTCAATTGTTCATAATGCATTTGTCAAATGTCAGAGTAATATTACGTTATATACACTACAGTTTAGAAGTTTGGGGTTGGGAACAGTTTTTAATGTTTTTGAAAAGTCTTTTAATGCTCACAGAGGCTGTATTTATTTGATTAAAAATACAGAAATATTGTGAAATGTTATTACAATTTTTTTTTTTTTTTTTTTTTTTTCTATTTTAATATATTTTAAAATGTAATTTATTCATGTGATGCAAAACTGAATTTTCAGCATCACTACTGCAGTCTTCAGTGTCACATGATCCTTCAGAAATCCTTCTTATATTTTTTTTAATGTTGAAAGCTGTTGTGCTGCTTAATATTTTTGTGGAAACTTTTTTTTTTTTTTTTTTGGCAATTTTTGATGCATAGCATTTATTGTAAAAAATAGAAATCTCTGTACTTTTTTATTTTAAATGTAACATAAATGCCTTTACTGTCACATTTGATTATTTTAACACAACCTTGCTAAATAAAATTATTAATTTCTTGCAAAAATAAATAAATACAAATCTGACCCCATACTTTTGAATGATAGTGTTTACAGAACAGAACAGCAATCTCTTGAATTTAGATTAAGTATACTTGAAATAAATAAATGACTGGAAATAGAAATTATATGCGAGTTTCTACACACAAATGCTTTTTGGTCAATTCTTGTATGATCACTTCATTTACTAACTTGATTTTAGAAGCAATGAAAATGATGCTTACCAGTAGACTGAGACAAAATAAAAAGGTTGAAATTGGTATTTAAGGGTGCACTTACTCTAAATGCTGTCGTAAATTTAATTGCAGGAATTTTGTCTTATCTTTAAAGCTTTTATTATGCATTTTAATTGATTTTCTTCCGCTGATATCCGCTTAAAATGTTTTTGTTGTACCAAAAACAGAGTATTTAAGTTTTTCATAACAACTTTGGCCCTTTGTCAGTGTTCAGGCTGCCTGTTTATATCTCTCTCTAGGTATAGACAATACATAACTGCCATACCGATCAACCAGATGACTTTTGCACTCCTTCGCATATTGTTTAAATTTGTAACAGCCACAGGATGTTGAACATACTGAGAGACGGAACTGAAGATAACCTGGCCTTACTCATCAGCGCTGTGTGAAGCTGCAGCTGGGGACCATTACTGCTGCTTGTTTAATGAGACGAGCGCTTTTCATAACTCTCCAGATTATTTCTGTCATCTAACTATCTTTATCTTTATCTCTCTCTCCACCCCTCCACCCCATATCCCCTCCCCAGCAGGAAGATGATGGTCTGCGGATGAGGAAGAGCACAGTAATGTCCGCTCCGCACTCATCTCCAGCGGTGAGAGTAAAGGAGGAGGGGCTGAGCACCAGGGTGATCGCTCTAATTGTGCTGTTTTTTGTCGTGGGTGTCATCGTAGGCAAGTTGGCCTTGTAAAATCCAAGAGGGGAGCGCTACAAGCATGCATTGCGGATGAAACAAAAACAAAACAGACAAGTAACCAATGCAGAATTCGTTTAATCCGAATGCCATATCATTTGGGTAGTTTTGGATTAGCGAGGTGTGTAAAATTAATAAAGAGATCAAGGAATTTCATCATGTTATGTGCAAAGAAAAAAAATTCAAAAAAATAATAATAATAATCTGACACAGCTCTTGCCTCAAAATTGTGAAATCATTCTGACCCCTCTTCCTTAATCATTTCTGATGCAAGTTCAAATGGATAACAAATGTCATAGATTTTAACCACTAAAAATGTTGTAGGGATTTTCTAACACCAGATGTGCGATTGAGTTGTGGTAGAGTGAATGTTGTTTTATCACTTCTTTTTTTTTTTTTCTCAGTGGGTCAGAAGCAAATTGAATCTGTGTACAAATGCTAAACGTCTTTGAAAAGTGTCACGTGCATTTAATTTATGCATACCCAAACATCCTGCAGTAAAGCAGCAGTTCACTGATGTTCAGCCTGTATATTTTCAATCACTCTCCAGGTAAATGCTAAAACAAGCCTTCTAGTATCTTCCCCAGTCACATTGGTGTTAAAATAACATGCGTTTTAAATCTTCCATCCACTTTCGTTCAGTCCGACTGATATGTTTGAGTACCAACAGGTACTATGATTCAACATATATATATATATATATATATATTAGTTCCTCAGCAAATCAGATAATGTCACTAAATATTCACATTTTTGAAGAAAGTCATCACTGTTTCACTTGTAGTCAGCCACCAATTGACGTTCAAATGCCAAAACCACCACTAAGTCTTATTTTTAAGTGGCTTGGGTGACACAAATTGAATTTTAGGTTATTTTTGGAATTCACACATCTTTAATTGACAGTGAAGAAATGGACTGTTAGTGACAGATATTTCAAACTGCTGTTACTGGGGAAGTGTTTCACCACCTCATTTGCTCAAAAACCATTTGAAACAATATTTCTCTGTGAACTGCTGTGTATATCGGTAAGGCACAGGGCTGACGTCCCTGAAACAACACTTCCGATGAAGCTTTGCACAAACCGAGTTCCCTGTCAGAATCAGAATAGATTTTTCACCTTTCTTTATTGTCGTTTTCTTTTGGTAAGGGATATGTGCTTGAATGCATGGCTCTGTTGAGAGCAAAAAATACTTTATATTTTATTAAGCTGCTCCATAGGTGAAATGTCCTTTTCAGGCCCTTTTAGCACACCTCCGTTTCCATTCTGCTGCCTGTAGACCAGAGTTAATTTATTGATCACGTCATTACATATAGTAATAGTGCAGCTGCTAAGCATAACTTTTGATGCACCATGTACATGCAACTGGTTGAAGGTCTCTCTCCCTATGAACTTTCTATCTGAAGATGCCACGAGGAGAGTTTACCGTCAGGTCCATAAACACCGACCCTCTCTCACGTTACCCTCCAAAAAAAGAATAAAAAAGTAGATAAAGGTATAGTTAACCCAAACTTAACATTTTGTTCCAGCTGTTTTTGTGAAACACAGAAGGAGATGTTAGGAAGAGCCGCTCTATGTCCATATGAAGGAAGGTAGATGGTGATTTATGCTGCGAAGCATGAAAAAGCACCATATAGGTATCATAAACCTTGTCTAAACATCTTTTGCACTGTGTTTCAAGTTGTCTGAAGCCATATGAATATCTTTGAGTTTGCATTTGGCATATAATATGATATATTTATTTTGCATATGATATCCTATGTTAGCATACAGTTTGATATTATACATGGAGATTTTGAGAGCTCCAGTGTAAGGTTATCAGTGAAAAAAGCTTACACATTTGGTCGGATTTCCACATAAAGCTATCGAATGGCTTTAGCATATAGTGCGCAAGTTGTTTGGATCACATTTATGGTGTGTTTTGATTTCTTTTTGTCATTTTCGGACCTTTTAAGGATAAATCCCCATTCGCTTTTGTGGAAAAGAGCAGCTTGGACATTCTGCGTAGCATCTTCTTTTGGGTTTCATGAAAAGAAAAGAATAAAATGAAGTCGGAAAAACATGACAGGGAGAAAATGTTAATTCTTGAGCCAACTATTCCCTTAAAAATGGACACATGTGAGTTTTGTAACCTGTATTTTAGCCATGCCAAGCCTACACCTCATTTCCAGATAAATGCATGGCTTCGATATGCCTTGTCGGTGGTCTGAAATGTACACAACACTGGTTTATCTCGCAGAGTAAGGCTTTAAACAAAACAAAAAAAACCACTCCTGACATTTCTGCACTGTTTTCCTGAGTTCTCCTGTTTCTTTGCTGTCCTCTGATGTTAATTTAGTCGTTTTGTTTGGATTTAAGTTATGAATAAAGCTTTTATTGCACAGAACTGTTTATATTAAAAATGCACTACATATAAAGAATGTCATCTTCCCATGCACAACGGTCTGATCTTTGTGAAATAACTGAAATGACATCAGAAAAGAGACTCTTCCTACAGGGGACCATTTTGTGACCTGATATGTATTTGTGTCATAGTTTGGTGTTGTGGGGGATGTCTTTTTCTTTAATGTTTCTCTTCTGCCCCCCTCCTTGAGAAGCTTTTGTTTCAGTTGATCATCTTTGGCTGATATTGGATTTCTAAGAACAGAGGAGCTTACGATATTGTCAAACGGCAAAACTTTGCTTTGTAAGTAACTTTAGGAGATGTTCAGGGTATAGTGATT
>JAFVLL020001244.1:0-19784 GCA_021397915.2 Tor tambroides | reverse complement strand
TTAATATTATAAATATCCCTAAAATATTATTTGGAAAATATTTTTGTTTCCATTCAGTTAAATTATTATTATTTTTAATCTATTATTTTTAAACTGTATAATGTTTATTAATTTTATTTCTTTTTTTATTAACTTAAAACTGACTAAAAATTAGACATGTTGCCTTGGCAACTAGCTGAAATAAAATTATTATAAAATCTGAAATAAATTTTTAATATTATAAATATCCCTAAAATATTATTTGGAAAATATTTTTGTTTCCATTCAGTTACATTATTATTATTTTTAATCTATTTTTTAAAAATCAATTTACATTTATTTAATTTAATCAAATTTTATATATTTTTTGTATAACGATTTTACATTTTTATTCACATTTTAAACTGGTTTTATTTATTTATTTATTATTATTTTTTTTTTACACTGACCTCAGACCCCATTTTGAAAACCCCTGCAGATGCTTTTATCTAAAGCAACTTGCATTGCATTACTGCATTCAAGGTATAGCATAAATTTGATTAAGTACTACTGATTAAAAGCCATGTCACGCAGTTTTTATTCATGAATATTCAATATTGAGCCCTTGAGCAACCACTGAACCACTACGAGAATATAGTTTATGGATAATATGACACAAAATGAAAAACATCATCACTGGTTCTCGGATGTCTTGAATGCAACCGAATATCAAGCAATGCACATGTTTTAAAGCAGCTGAAAATGACGTTATTGTTTATAACATCTTAATATCTTCATGCATTATAGTTGCATTTGGCAGATTATAGCTGGATGATAATAAAGTTTACATTATATGACTATACAAACAATAAAGCAGTACTTCAGATAGCAGATTTTGACAGATCTTACTTGGCTTGGTTTCCTCTTTCAGCTTGTTGAGTCGTTCTGCGATGATCTGGTCCTCTTTACTGAGTCCTTTGGTAGAAATCAGACTCACAGAGCTGGTTTTTGCTCCTGTAGGTCTGGAAGGCTGATTCTGCTGAGCTTGTTTGGCTTCAAGAGCAGCAACTCGCCTGTAAGACGCCACAGATCTGTGTTAGTACATTAACATACAGCTGTATTTCATAATGTACACCTACAGATTCTTACTTTTTGTAGTTTTCAGGTGGGGACCATCTGCCAGCAGCATCAGTCTGGTTGCCTGAACTGCACAGAAAGACCTGTCAGTTGTGCATTAGTGAATATACAACCAGTGTTTAGTCGGAATATAAACTGTGTTTGGCTTCCAGACCTTGTTAAGTTTCCATAACACTGTTTGCAGACTTTCTGCTGGCTGTTTCCATATTTTGGCACCACAGCATTGAATGTCAGACATCCAGAGCAGAAAGAATGACCGCAGTTTTTACAACCCAACTGCAAAAACACAAAACCAAGTCAAGCACTTTTAATTAAGGTGGTGAAATGAAATAAACTGTGTTTATATTCGCTAACCTCTTTTCTGAAGAGAGTGAACTTTGAAGCACAGCCGTAACAGCGGTTATCCATATTGAGATTCTTCAGGGAGACACACAAACAGGCCTGGCTTTGCCAGTGTAACACTTTAAATGCTCAAGATAATAATAATTAAAAGCATACTTTTAGTGTATATTGCGATTTCAGACGCACTTGTATCAATTCCATTTCTCTTGATTCAGAGCATGTAAACACAGGAAGCGCTGTGAGGACTGGGATGTGTAGGGAAATGTAGTCTTCTCGCTTGACGCAATTACAATTATAGTAGTTTGAGAGGATTAATACATGCGGAAAAGTGTAGAGGCCTTTTAGACATTATAATAAATATCTAAAATTACCTTAAAATTAATTTTGAATGGAACAATCAAAACTGTTAAAGTTGAAACGGGCAAGGAAAACTCATTTTCCCAGAATGCAACATGACGGCAACGTTCTTGCTTAGTCAAAATGTACGACGAACAAAAATACCTGTCAAAAACAACATCGCTATTATAATACATTAAAAATACAAATACTTTTGTTTATTTAAAAAAAGAATAATAATAACCTGTTATTATTTTAGAGAAGCTCTAAATGGCTGTCGCGTGGTCACGTGAGCGGCTCGCCCAATCGGAATCCCTTTGGCGCGCTTCCGGTTTTTGTTCAAACGTCTTTTGCTCTGTCAGTGTGAACACGAAGAGACAACAAAATCACACAAGAGCGAAAAATATAGCGAATAAACGCACATTTGTGCATTTTTGCTTCGTAAAGTCGCGTGGTTTGACGAAGAAAAGCATATTAAGGAGTTTCTGGTTGGAAAATGTAAGTTATATTTGTTTTCTGTAAAGTTACTAATATGTTTTGTTTTGTTTTGACTTGAACTGTGTGCAATATCAGATGAACATATACTTTTCTATGCTTTTATTGTGATTTTTTTCACTATTTACTGCTTTATTTCTTCAAGAGCTTTGATTTGATGCTTTGTAGGACATTGTATTTACCTTACCATGGTATATATGGCTATGGGAACATTCAGTATCATATGTACCATCTATTATTGTTCTTGTAGATCAGATCTCCAGCCATGGCAGAGTGTGATGCCGATTGGGAATTGTGTAAAGAAAATATCCAGCCTTTGAGACAAGGCCGCTCTGTATCAGCCCTGCACCAGGCTCTGTGTCAGCAGCAGGAGGGAAACCACACAGCCCTCAATCAGAAGAAACAGTGAGTGAGGTTTTAATTAAACTATAAACCTGTTCTTGAACAATTCATTAATACTGGCTTTCTTTTTTAGAGCGTTTGAGTCTGAGCTGCGGATGTATGATGGAGACGATCCTCTAGATGTTTGGGTCAGGTATGGATTATGATGATGACAGATGCATTGCATGTTGACTTCTGATATACAAATCATATAAAAGTCTTATTTTTTAAAATGCAGGTACATCAAATGGACAAAGCAGACGTTTCCACAGGGTGGAAAGGAGAGTAATTTATCAGTGCTTCTTCAAAGAGCTGTTATGCGCTTCACAGCCGACAAGAAATATCACAATGACGTTCGCTACATTGAGCTCTGGATCGAGTTTGTGAGTGACGAACCTTCTAGATGAGTATTCAGATGGCATTATAGTGTTTTAAACATGTTTGTTTCTGTTTCCTTGCAGGCGGAGGGCTGTTCTGACCCGATGGACGTTTATCGCTACATGCAAGCTCAAGGCATCGGAAGCATGCAAGCCGCTCTTTACATCGCCTGGTCTGAAGAGTACGAGAAGAGAGGAAATATAAAGATGGCTGACAGTGTATTTCAGGACGGCATCAAGTGTGGAGCAGAACCTGTAGAGAAACTACACGTGTTTCACAGGTTTGGAAGCTTCCAATGAATATTTAGTACATTCATCTCTATCTGTCCTCAGAAAAATTCATGAATTTCTAAGGCCTCCAAATGATCAATATAATCAAAACCTTGCTGTTAAACGTATCACACTCAATCTACTCCATGTCTTCTGATTGATAGTTTAGAGTGCTTTATCCAGTAAAAGCTCTTTTAGTCTAATTGCACAAACGTCCAGCTTCAGCTGCTGCTTCTTGTCAAATCTTGACTGATTTTTCTCAAGTAAACGTCAGAATAACTGCAGTCATATTTCCAGATGAACACTTACTGGACTGAAGCAGCTCAGCTTTACTTGATTCTCCATCAATCATTTTTTAGTCTCAAATCTGATCATCAGGATCTTTTGAGGAGCGTTTGTTTCCAGAAGCTTTACTTTCACTGTTCCTCAGCGGAGGAATGATCTTCACAAGCCTCCAAAACATCTCACATCTTCTGAGGAGCGTTTATTTCTTCATCTCTCAATCATCATTGGATTGCATTGCATTATATGTTTGGATCATTTCAATCTCATCTTACTAAGACATATTATTGGAGATATAGCATGACGACTGATAGTATCCGCTATACCGTTATAAAGATCTAATTGATTTGCATTACAAGCATCAGAATTTCATCTTATAAATATCGGCATTTGCACCAAACTGCATATTTTTGCTCATTTTGAGTCTGAATAAAACTGATCTGTTTTTTCCTCCATATTATCACTATATCAGACTATATGAGCCATAAAAGCCTGATGCATCTCATAATACAATCTTTTTTTTTTAAAGATTTACTATTTTGGTCTAAAGGTTCAGTCGACTTAAAAAAACAAAACAAAAAAAAAACTGCATTACATTTTTTCCAACTATTATTATTATATATCAGGCTTTACAGGGTTAAATCAGTGCATGTTATTCTAAAAATGGACAATTTTAACAATTTAATAAATTCCTCATTCATAAAATTAAAGCCCTGCCCTACATTAATTCCTGTTGATTATATTGTCTCAATCTGAAATATCACTTGAATCGTCGCGTCTCATCATGAAATGTGTTGATCTCCAGAGCTTTGCAGGCACGAGCGTGCAGACAGATGATGTCATCTATGACAGATCAACAGAAAGATGATGAAGATGAAGGACGTGCAGAGCCTCAGCGAGCCTCACTGGCTGAGCTCAAAGCCAAAGGGAAGAAAAAGGCTGTGGTTCCCATCAACAGAGTGAACGCATCGGTCGGATGTGAGGAGAAACTTTGTTTTTTCTGTGTGTTAAGCAGTAAATGCAGGAATCCGGTGCGATCACGCTGTTGTTTTGTGACAGATGCTCGCGGGCTCCAGTTTAAACAGCCGCTGGGCCCCAAACACAACAGTCGGCTGCTGATTTTTGATGAGAATAAAGCTGAAACTGAGCCACAGGAGCCCAAATTTGAGATCTGGACGGCGCCGCCTACTGCCCGAGCCAAAGAGAACGAACAGAAACCTGAGAAGTGGACCAATGTGAAGGTACGAGTGCTGAGCAGTATGCTAATGTTACCCGTTTAACCAGTTACCCGACTAGTTTTGTGTCTGGAGGCTGTTATCTGACCAACATTCATTATGTGGTAAATGTTGTTTGTTTGTAATTCCAGCTGCCTCTGAAGTCCAGATCGGGCCTCAGCGTCGCCGTTCCACCTCCTAAACCCAGCTTCCAGCCGTTTGTGGAAGAGGACGACCAGCCTCCCGCTGTGTGAGTGTGATCAGGAGATACGCCGCGTGTCGAGTCTCTCAGCGCATGAAAGATTGTGTTTTTGTTCTTTTATAATAACATGCAATAAACAAATGGGTTTTTAAACTGGGTTCTATGAAAAAGTTTAGAGAAAAACTGTCAAAAATGTAAAAAAAAAACAAACAAATTGTAAATAAAATTTGAATAAGTACTATAAATAGAAAAATGCAGTAAATGTATCCTAATAGAATACATATTTTCCAAATTATATTATAGACATTTATAATATAAAATTTTCACAATATAAATGTGGTCTTTTATATACTAGATGCCTAGTATACTTTCTGTACTTTCAGATGAGGTTAATCATATTTTGGGTCTGTGGCCTCTAAAAGATTAGATATTAATATATTTAGTATTTTTATTTATTTTTTTGGTTTGTATTTTAATTTTAGTTAAAGTTTTAATAATTTTGCTTTTTTTTTGGCATTTTTACTGTCTTTTTTTTATGTGCCTTTTATATTAATTTTTTTTCAATTTTAGTTTTTATTTATTAAACTAAATAAATATGAGAATTGTTGCTTTAGCAACTAGCTTTAAAATATTTCATTATTTTAGTTACTGGTTACTTTATTTCAAGTAAATGGAAAAATATATATTTTTTAATGGTTTTAGTTTTGAAAACCCCTGTGCCAGTGTTATTTTAGTATCATTAGTGTATTATTTATAATTTAAAATAATATTTTGTAATTAATTTTTGTTTCTATTTTCTGAATTTCTTGTCATTTTTACTATTTTTTTTTTTTTAATATCTATGTAGTTTTTATAAAAAAATTTTTTAAACTAATCGAAAATGAGGAATGTTGCCTTAAGTTAAAATAAGTTAGTTTTTTAATATTTCACTTAAGTTAATGTTTTTTTTTTTAAGTAGATGTTTTTTCAGTTTTGGTTAATGATAATAACCCTGCCCTGCACTAATGAACTGTGCACAATAAGACGGGGCACATGCATTAAGAAAGTAAAATAGGATGAGTTTAGATTTCATGTTGACTTTAAATGATCACTGAGCATCCGTCTTCTGAAACTGAAGTGCACTAATATGTTCACATGCTTATCGTTTCGATGCACTCACCTCATTTCCATCATTTTTCCCTGCAGGACTCCATGTAAAATCAACCCAGCGGTGAACTGTGTGCTGTCAGCCAGGAAGCCCAGCAGGCCGGAGCAGACGCCGCTGAAGATGCTGCAGGAGCGGATGCAGCTCCAGACGCAGGAGGACGGGAGGAGCCGAGAGCAGAGCATGTACTGCAGAGAGCTGCTCTACAGCGGAGCCAGCGAGTTCTGCTTCGAGGAGCTGCGGGCCGAGCGCTACCGACAGAAACACGCTCTCAAGCTACAGACCAGCAGCGGCGCTGTAGACCACGGAAAACCTGTGGAAACCCATGCAAACTGAAGCGGACAGAACTGAGCGCTTTCTATCTAGACAGCAGTCTTAGATGTTTGAAAAAGTAGGCTGCTTACTGTTGTAGATGTCTTCGTGTATAACCATTCCTGTGTTTTTGTACATACTTTTTTTTATTTTGTATATACATACTTTTTGTAACGTCACATTGTTTTAGGATTTTTTTTGTATATTGCAAGAGTAGCATTTATGAATAGGCATTATTTTGTCTTGTGGTAATTAATGCTTCAATAAATGCAACTGGTTCCATAATATCAATCTGCTTTCGTACTTTGACTTCAAGAACTGCATTTGCACTTTACATTGCCGTCACACACACTATCAGCAGAGTTTACACGGAAGAAGATAAAGTAGTTTATTTGCATGGACTTGTCATTTGTAACTGAAATAGGCTAATGTGGAATATAATGGTCTTTTATTGCACAAACACTGCAGGGTGTTACACACAAGTTTAATATGCAATTCAATGTGTCTTTAATTTTTATTTCCGTTTTAGGTAAGTAATTTAACTACATTAAAATGAGAAATGCTGCCTTGGCAACTGGCTTCTTCTAAATATTTACTAAAAAGTGTTTTTAATGGTTTTGAAACCCCTGCGCCAGTGTTATTTTAGTTTCACTTATATATTAACAAGAATATAGAGTTTAATTATTTTGAATTTGTATTTATTTTATTTTAGTGCTGATTAATCGCATCCAAAATAAGTTTTTGTTCTCACATTGTGTATACTGTGTATATTTATGTATATATAAATACACACACATGCATGTATATATTTTGAAAATATTTACATGTATATTCATATAATATATAAATATATTTATTATATAAACATTTTTCTTAAATATGTAGATGCATGTGTTTGTATTTATATATACATAAATATACACAGCACGTGATTAATCGTTTGACAGCAATAATTTATTTTTATATTTTATTTCCGTTTTATTATTTTTCTGTTTACACAAGTTTTAGTAATTTTGTTGTGTTTTTGTCATTTTACGCTTTAAAAAAAAAAAATTATATGTATATATTTTTATTTGTTTACAGTTGTAGTTCTCAAATTTTGCCTGGGCAACTAGCTTTTTCTAAATATTTTATTTCAGTTACCATTTATTTTAAGTAAATTAAAAAGTAAATGTTTTTTAATGGTTTTAGTTTGGGAAACCCCTCCACCAGTGTTATTTTAGTATTATAAAAATAAATAATAATAATAATATTATTATTATTATTTATATATATATATATATATAAATTTTTTATTTTTGTATTTTCTGTTTGCATTTTTATTCAATTTTTTTCCCCATTTTTACTGTTTTTAATCATCTTTAATATAGTCGTCTATATAGTTTATATTCATTTTTATTTCAGTTTTAGGTATTTTAGTACCTAAATGAAACAAAATAAGAAATGCTATGACTGAAATAAAATATGAGCGCTCTCTGCTGATCTGACCTGCTTGAAACAAACCTCTAGACATGTCATTCACAGTCGCATCAGCAGGTGGCGCTGCCAAAACACACAATGAGCTGAGAAATGAGCCTTTAAAAGCTTCTAATGTCTAGAGAGAACTTTCAAGTGCCTTATTTCTTATTTCTCTTGATGTGGTTTAAAATAAAACCATAGACGCTTGTCCATCTGTAGGATCAGACCGATAAAGAACGCTATGTTTTAGTCTAATAAACCTGTAATGAATGCCCTAACCTTTACTAATTCACTTAACTTTATTATATAACGTTTGTATTACAGTAGTAATTAAAAAACATGATTTTAATTAAAAACTTAACCACATAAACGATCACAATATTGGCAAAACAGTCAAGCGCTTAATTTGCTCTTTTGCTCTGAATAAATGCATGCATTGTGAGGTTAGACTTGTATTTTCTGGCTGAAGATGCCAAAATCATCAGCTGAAGCCTTCAGTGAATGGAGGATCATCAGCTCTATTAATACGCTAAAGACAGAAAACAAAAGCCCATTGGGAGTCATTGTTTCAGAATGGACTTAAATTGCCCTGCGTAACAAAAGCTCTGAAAGGACAAAAGCAGCAGAGCAGACCCGATCGATATGTTTATAAGGGAATTTTGCAGCAGTTTTATGTTTGATCTGATGTATTGACAGTTCAGAATAACTGTGTTTCCTCATGCGCTCATAGACAAGCATTGAATCAAGAGCTGTTCTCAGGGGACTTCAGCTCATAATGAGGTCAAACAGCATCTGCTTTGCACTTTATCACTAATTGAGATGTAAACGTCTCTCAAATTCAAATGCCTCATGGTTGTAGATTAACACTTTAAAGCTATTGATTATTATTGGTGGGTATTGTCAGTGGCTTTCATGATCTGACCATGATTAACCTGATAAACTACGTCATGTTTTATTTTTTATATTAATATTAATTTTGTGGGGAGCTAAAAGTACAGAAGTACTGAAGAAAATCTTAATAAAAGCCAGATTAAAATTCTTTCAAAAAAAAAAAAAGATTTTGAAAGCAGTTTATTAAATATTCTATAAATAGTTTATAAAAAATATTTTCAATATTTGAAAACCTTTTAATTCCAAATAAATTAAAATAATAAATAATACAATATCAAATAATATGTAATACTAAAAAATATAAAAATACTAAAAAAAAAAAATATTAAACACACTATCCAGCACAATACCATAGTAAAAGTCATTTGTACCTGATCTGACCCATTAAAATGACTTAAAATGCTGGTAAAATTAGGTATTTAGCTTGATTTTAAAGTCCCCATGATATCAAAATTTATTTTTTTGGGTGTTAGTATCAATATGTTAGTCTTAAGGTTGTCTATATAAGCCAGTGTGCTCCAAAACAGTGACAATATTCGGATTTTCACATTATTGTTATTTTAAATTATGATGATTGAATTAGAGCTGATATTTCTGCTGGAAATTGTGTTTACCGTGGTAAATATTTGATGATTCATCTTCTGTCATCCGACTGATATTTCATAGCACCACCAGCCTGTGATGACCCTCATTATAATCTCATTAATTATTCATGAGCTGATTCTGACACGTCGGGAAACGACGTGAATTAATTTATTAGTAACGGCAGACTTACGTGCAGTTGTTAAGTTAAAACAAAGTAAAAGGTTTGTATTTGATCTGTCTCATTAAAATGACTTAAAATCCTGTTAAAACCTAATGTGGGTTAATTGATTCATCTTAAATCACTCAAATATATATACTGTTTTTTAACTGTGATGAATAAATTAGCGCAATTTCTGGTATGTCTGCTGGAAACTATGTTTACCGTGGTAAATATTTGATGATTCAGCTTCTGGCCTGTCATGACCCTCATCTCCTCATGAATTATTCATGAGCTGACCGCTTTATCCTCTCTTCTGAAGATACCTGCCGTCTCGAATCACGTGCTCACGTGGAAACGCTTCACCACGGCGACAGAGGGGGCGTGAACCGTCTCCTAGGTAACGCTGCCCCGCACACACACACACACACACACACACTGGAGGAGAGAGAGAGGAGAGAGAAGGAGGCAGGCTGTTCTCGTTTGCTCTAGATGTGGATTGTACCTTGTGTTCACCATGGCACCATCACTGCACTGGTAGCAAGGGATGCTGGGAGATCAGATGCGCGGCTTGGAGCATCATCTCTCTGAGATGGCAGAAATGCATCGGACTCTCTCAGGCGAGCGGCAGCCTGCAGTGGGAGGCTGATTGGGTTCATACAGCACCACAAAGCCTCTTCCCAGCAGGAGAGGCTCCTAAATTCCTCATCACACAACGGCAAGGTAAGAAAAGCGGCGTTTTGACATCTATATGCGAGCTAATGATGCTGCGCGCGGCGCGCTGCTGCTTTGTGTTGCATCGCCGAATAAAGACGCGCAGATAGCGAGCAAAGGCACAAAGCCTAGACGACAATGAGAAGGTAAAGCTGTGCTGATGAGGAAATGCTTTTACCTTCCCTCACCCTCACGCAACCCCCCCTCCTCCGGCTCTCTCGCGCTGCATTTGCATGCAAAGATGAAAATAGGCTATACTTGAGGCATCATTTGGGGTTCCTCAGATCGGCACACTCAAAGTCAACCTTTCAAAAATGGCAGGAACTTACAAAATGGATCCCATAATGGAGCTGATATATTAAAGTTCCTTCAGCGAATTATAGGACATTCGAGGCACCTTCAGAAGCATGTCTAGATGTTCTCCATAGGGCGATCTGAAGAACCCCGTATGGAGCAGTATGTTGTTATTTTTAAAGTGAAGAAGAGTCAGTCATACTTCAAAATAAATGGGATTTTTGCAGCGATGCCATTAAAGAACTTTTGGTTCTCCATAGATCCTTTCACTGAACAGTTTATTTTATCTTCTTAAAAATAAAGGCTTTTTCTTGGCATCCATGGTTGAGGAACTTTTAACATCAATGGAACCTTTCCCTTGCATAAAAGGTTCTTTATAGTGGAAAAGGGTCTTTATTTAAGTCTTTTTCATATTGGTTCTTCTAGAAAGGTTCTTTGGGGAACCAAAAATGCTTCTTCTATGGCATCACCGTGAAAATCCTCTTTTGAAACCTTTATTCTGAAGAACATTTTAATAATCTAAAGAATGTTTTTCCACTATAAAGAACCTCTTGTCCGATGTAAACATTCCATAGATGTTAAAGGTTCTTCATGGAACCATCAATGCCAATAAAGAACCTTTATTATTTAGAAGAACCATTTTTGGTTCCCCAAAGAATCTTTCAATGAACAGTTTTTAAAAGAACCACTTTTCCTTAAAAATAATGGTTCTATGAGGAACTTTTAGCACCCTTGCATAAAAGGTTCTTTATACTGGAAAAGGTTCTTTAGATTATTAAAATGTTTTTCATGCTTTTAGGAACTGATCATTGAAAGGTTCTTTGGGGAACCAAAAATGCTTTGTCAATCACTGCGAAAACCCTAATTTGGAACATTTATTTTAAAAAATGTAGTCGTTTGAAGAACATTCAATAATCTAGAGAATGTTTTTCCACTAAAGAAGCTTGGAAGCATTCCATAGATGTCAAACGTTCCTCATGGAACCACCAATGCCAATGAAGAACCTTTATTATTAAGAAGAACCATTTCTTTTTCCCCAAAGAATCTTTAAATTTTGAAGAACATTTCAACAATCTGAAGAACCTTTTTCCACCATAAAGAACCTTTTGTGGAATTAAAAGGCTTCATGGATAATAAAGGAGGTTCGTGGAACTACAGATGTGAATGAAGAACCTTTATTTTTAAGAGTGAATGAAAAGCCTTCATGCAAATTGACCAATAATGGTATTTCATTCCAAATGCAAGAGCTTGTGCACATCTTAATCTGTTAAACAAAATAATTGACATTTACATCTTTGAATCTGAATACTTTCGCATGCACTTTCAAAAATACCAGGATCTTTGTCATATTTGTAGGTATGCATATATAAATTTACATGCATTTGGCAGCCACTTTTATCCAAAGCAACTTGCATTGCATTCAAAGTATACATTTACATGTTATCAGCTCTCACCTTCCTGGGATTCACACCCATGACTTTGGCGTTGCTAGCGCCATGCTTTACTGCTTGAACTACTGGAATACATCAAGTAAATACACTATATTGCCAAAAGTATTGGGTCGCCCCCTTCTAATGAACAGGTTTGACTACTTTAGTAATTTCTAGGAGTACAAATCTTAATGTTAAAGCATATAATGATATTCTAGGAAATTGTGTGCTTCTAATATTATAGCAACAGACTGTAAATGCAGACCTTGAGCCAAAAACTCATCACCAAACACCAATGACTTGTACATACACTATACAGACAAAAGTATTGGCACCCCCTTCTTTAGAACAGAAAAATGCACTTCCAAATCTGTGGCAACAACGATGGGAACATAATTCATGCGTTTAAAAATTGTATTTCCATCTCTGTTGCAACAGTTTTGGAAGTGTCTAAAATGACTGAACCCATATGTACAAGTCACTGGTGTTTGGTGATGAGTTTTTGGCTCAAGGTCTGCATTTACAGTCACACCAGAGCCAGTGTTCAACTGGGATTAGGACTTGGTTTTATGCAGACCAGTCAAGTTCTTCCACACTGACTCAATCAATCATTTCTTTTTGAACCTTGCCTTATACACAGAGGCATTGTCATGTTAGAATAGAAAAGGGTCCTGTCCAAACTGTTGCTATAATATTAGAAGCACACAATTTCCTAGAATATCATTATATGCTTAAACATTAAGATTTATACTCATAGAAATTACTAAAGTAGTCAAACCTGTTCATTAGAAGGGGGCGACCCACTACTTTTGGCAATATAGTGTATGTGCACTTGCATTTAAACGTAGAGTAATATGCTGAAAGTATCTAAAATGTGAACTACTCTGTATAATTCTACAGATTTTAATGAATCAACTCAAAAATGATCAGAACTAAAACTGCAAATGCATGAACTATGCTGTCATACGTCGATATCTCCAAGACTCACTCTCTATCCAAACATAAGAAAATGCACATATATGAAGTCATAGATCAGTTTGTATCTGCGCAGTGCAATGTTTTGTAGCCTGAGGCTTGTACAAGTCTGCATTTTGCAACACAACTAATTCTTGTCTTGTTTGTTAAATTAGTAGCATGAAAGCTTTCTTTCTAGGAATAGTTTCAGATATGTGGCAAACAATTACTCACAGCGGTGCTATGATGAGCTTCTTAACTTCTTTAATGAGTCTCTTCCTCTTATAAGGTTTAGGGTTTGACTAGTTAGTAGGGATGGGTTAGTTTGCCTCTGCTGGTGGATGTTGTAACTACACCATTATGGGGCAAAAGCATCTTTTCCAGTTGACGATCATTCAGATTAACAGTGCATTCTGACAAAATGACTTTTTTTGCAAGCAACATGTCAATTGCAAATATTTGATTATATTTTAGTAGATGTTTGACCAGTGGCAGATTGTTTCTGCATGCTCTTTAAGCTCTGAAATAGGCTTGTCACTGCTCTGAGACGTTGTGTTTTTGTGGTGATCGACTCAAAAATGATGAACTAGGTGCCTAAAAATATCATATGTCATATTGCATACTTCTTTCATCAGATTGCAGTGTTTAGGGTTCATATAAACAGCAGATTTGTGGAGTATAGTTCACCAAATATCTGTGCATGTGCGCATCTCTGTCTTGGTGTTCCTGAGGTGAGACATCAGAATCTGGATGTTGGATTGAGTGTTTCTCGTGCCGAATGTTTGGAAGGGAACGTCCTCGTGGGCCGTTTGCTGCTGTCAGACCGTGTTTATTCTCGTTCCGGCTCGAGCGATCATGTGAACTGATCATATTAGACAGTGAGCTACACAAACGCCAGAAAACATCCCGATGCCTGTTGCAGTGTTTTCAAATATTTCTCTCTGGGATGAGAGTATTAGTAGCATTTAGGACAAGCATCCCTTGCACTATAGTACTCATGATAGTGATGTGATAAAACCTCTAATACCATACTGTTAAAATGATTTTTCGAAGATTATTGCAGTCAAATAGTTTAAGTCTTTCTACTTCAAAATTTCAAGTTTAATTCAATGTTTATTTGTGCAATTTACTAGCAATTTCTGAGTGAAAATTGTTTCAAAGTAAATCCTACACTAGTTATTTTAGTGCCATTGCAACTTTTTGCCTTTATTTTTAAGGTTAGTATTTGTGAAGGTGTAAAACAAGTAAGTAAAATGTGTGATATGCATCACTAGTTGCATGTTATAACCAGGCCAGGATTCAGATTACTGTCATACTATGAGGTCTCATATTAATGTCTCAATTATTTTCCCAAGACAGCAGTGAGATTAAATAGAGATTTTTCATTTATATTCTACTTCTCAGATATTTCTGCTAATAATTTGTTCTTATTTACCAATACATCAAATTCAACAATCAGAAGTCACAGAATTCAGTATGAACTCACTAGGAATTAAGCTGCTATCCACATTTGTTTTTATTTTAAGCAGTGTTCATTTAATATAAGCTATACTATTATAGTTATTATTAATATTTTGAATTATATTTAATTTTTTGTATTTTCTATTTTCACTTTCATTTTAGTTTTTGTAATTTAGTTGTTTTTGTAATTTTTCAAATTTTTTTAAAATGTATATTTTTATTTATTAATTTACTTTAAACAAAAATGAGAAATGTTGCCTTGTCATCTAGCTGAAATAAAATAAGTTTAAGTTTTTTATATTTTATTTCAGTGCAAAAATTAGAAATGTAGCCTTGTCATCTAGCTGAAATAAAATATAAATATTTTTAAATATAAATATATTATATTTAAAATATTTTATTTCAGTTAATGCTTATTTTATTTCAAGTATTGATTTTTTTTCTCTTAGGTTTAGTAAACAATAATAACCCTGATTTTAAGCCCTCAGTGTATGACAACAGCTGACAAATTTGTGGTTTTCTCTATAACTATGAAAGTTAATCTGCTGAGCAATAGAGTTTTCCTCTGACTATCTTGATATGAGCAAAACTTCATATGATTACAAGAGAGCTGAATATTTAACAGAAGCAGAAAAGTATCATAATGCATAGTGCATATTCAAACTTTGAGCATTTTGACACACCAGGCTTGTTGTAATCAACATAAAACTTTATTTCTGTCATCCTAAGTTTAAACTATTATCTAACCTCTTTTCTGAGCACTAGAGATGTTAATAAAGAGTTTGAGACAGAGCGGAGGTGAGCGCTGGAGATGTGAACGAGGACAGACGACACGCGGCTCGGCCGTTTAGGTTCGGTCATATCATCTGAAGTCCTGCTTCACACTTCACTTCACTGCCGTTACTGTGATAGGACTGTCACGTCTGAGACAAACGATCTCAAACATGAACGGGGAACAGGGGACTGGATTCTGCTCGGGACTGAGTCCAAGCATCCCCTGGAGAATGAGGTGGTAGAAAGAACAAGAGATTCACATCAAGGGCTGAAGATGGCAAACTGACACTCAAAATATATCCTGGTTTAGGATTTGGAACAGAAAAGATGGCTTCTAGCTGTGGGTCTTCATGCAGATGTATAATAAAAATCATATTTTTACATTTAGCCCAGAAACATATTCTACACAAGCATGCAAATGCAAACATAAATACTCATACAGTGCATGAATGTTATGCATTTCGTTGGCATGAAATGAAAATTAACCCTATGTATTATCTAAATGCATGTGGGTAATTTTGATTTTATTTTTTTCTGGTTAAAGAAATGCATAAATGAGACCCCGGACCACAGTCTTAAGTGTCAATTTTTCGAAATTGAGATTTATACATCATCCGAAGCTGAATAAATAAGCTTTCCATTGATGTATGGTGTGTTAGGATAGGACAATATTTGGCTGAGATACAACTATTTGAAAATCTAGAATCTGAGGGTGCTAAAAAATCAAAATATTAAGAAAATCGCCTCTAAAGTTGTCCAAATGAAGTTCTTAGCAATGCATATTACTAATCAAAAATTAAGTTTTAATATATTTACCTTAGGAAATTTACAAAATGTCTTCATGGAACATGATCTTTACTTAATATCCTAATGATTTTTGGCATTTAAGAAAAATAGCTCATTTTGACCCATACAATGTATGTTTGGCTATTGCTACAAATATACCCCAGCGACTTAAGACTGCTTTTGTGCTCCAGGGTCACACATAAAGAAGAAAGCCAAAATATTAAATGTCATATTTACTGAGTAATCCACTATCTTGTAGAGGGGGGTCAAAATGAAAATTTCCACCCGAGATTCAAAGCCAAATTACAGGAGAGTAAAAATGACCTTAGAAAGATAGCAGCATTATTACATCATTTTTACACAGAGAATGGCAGGCTTGTTAGTAAAATCTGTTGACTTAGCAATCTTTGTTGCATTATATGCCATTGGTGACCATTCAAAAAAGAGGAAAAGCACTTTTTGTGTTTTTCTCGCCAAAGTTTGCATGGCTGTAACTCAAGAAGTGTTAAAAAAAATCTTAATATCTTATTAGATGTTGGTTCTTAACTTATTTTTCTTTTGGTATCTTAATTTTGAAGGCCCTATCTGGTTCATTTCCAGAGATAAGGGGATTTCAATATGGGCCAAAGAGTAAATGATTGAATTTTACACATTTTCAGTGATCAAAATTAAATGTGGTTCGCTTTGCATACAATGACCTCACAATATTGCATGCTTAATTCACGAACGAGCAGCCTGTTATCACTTAATTGTTTTTGCATTTTATTCCAGTTTTGTGTAAAATATTGTTTGGCAGTCTGAGTGAATGGCTTAAGTTTAGCACATTGCATTGTGGGATATAGTGTTTCACACAGTGTTACCGTAATAGAAATTGTATTGAGAATTATTATTGAAAATAAACAATTAAAATTACACAGATAACATAATTCATGAGTTGCAAGGGCAAAAAATGCATTTAGTCATGAAACTGATGCTCTCGCCTGTTTCTTCAGAAGAATATCTCTATTCCTCCATGAGTCTGGAGCTGTTTAAACCCACACATTCTCTCTTCAGTTGTCTTATTGGAAAGCCGTATCCGTGTCACTGCGATCTGTGCTGTCAAACACTCCTCGCCCACAAAATCCCTCCCCAGCTCCAGATCAAACACTCGCCGCATCCACTTCTCAGCTCAATATCCAACTTTTAGTGTTGCACAAAAATAAAATAAAAATTATTAAAATTGAAAAATTAATTCAACTTGATTCTCAGATTACAAACACTCCCAGCTGAAGTACATGTGTTTGGTTTGCAAACATTTTAGAGTTTTTTTGAGTAATTTCTGATATTAAAAGGCATTGATCTCTTTTAAAAGGAACATTTCACTAAGCATTTACATTTATTATCACTTATCAGATATATATTTTCATTTAAAAATGACTTTGCATGGCATTCTTTTCTTACTGCATACTGATTTTAAAAGATTGCACTCATGAAGAGAATATATATATATATATTATTAGATAGATTATTAGATATTAGATATTATTATTATTAGATAGATATAGATATTTAGAGATGCATTTGTGACCCTGGAGCACAAAAGCAGTCTTAAGTCGCTGGGGTATATTTATAGCAATAGCCAAAAATACATTGTATGGGTCAAAATGATTGATTTTTCTTTTATGCCAAAAATCATTAGGATATTAAGCAAAGATCATGTTCCATAAAGATATGTTGTAAATTTCCTACAGTAAATATATCAAAACTGAATTTTTGATTAGTAATATGCATTGCTAAGAACTTCATTTGAACAACTTTAAAGGAGATTTTCTCAATATTTTGATTTTTTTGCACCCTCAGATTCCAGATTTTCAAATAGTTGTATCTCAGCCAAATATTGTCCAAACCATACATCAATGGAATGCTTATTTATTCAGCTTTCAGATGATGTATAAATCTCAATTTCAAAAAACTGACCCTTATGACTGGTTTTGAGGTCCAGGGTCACATTTGTTCTGAATTCTGCAGTAAAGTGTTGTTTGACTGGAATGTTACATACTGAATGTTTTTATCTCACACATTATAATGTGTGTAATGTACAGAGAGCGAAAATACTGGCACAAAATACTTGCAAGTCTGCGATATGATAAAAATAAAGCTGTAAATTTCATTCTGTGCTAATTTAGATCTACTGTTTGAGTGGTTTGGACATGAGTAATACAGCGAGACTCATCAATGAGAGACAGATGGTGGCTGCACAATGCTTTAATAAATGTATTACAATTACTCTTCCAGTCTGTTATAATGAGACAGTAAAAATGATACGATAAATAAATTGTGGCAGCATATGTTTTTCCATTACTTTAACTCATCAAAATAATTTAACCCATTTTTTTTAAAGTTATACACGACTCAACTAGACATAATTTTGTGTTGAAATGACTTGCCAATTTGATTATACTTCAAATTTAAGGCAACCACTAAACATTTTAAGTTGAATTATATAGAGATGTTTGACAGATCAAATATGCAAAGCATGCATTTCTAGTTTATATTCTGTAGCTTGATATAACTATTTATAAATTAACAGAGAAACCAAAATCACCATAAAGGACTCATATATTTATCATTGTTGTGTATGATTTAAAGCATCTGTAAGAGGATTTACATTCATGCATTTGGCAGATGCTTTTATCTGAAGCGATTTTCATTGCATTTAAGCTGTATATTATGTCAGTTCATGCATTCCCTGGGAATCAAAGCCGTGACCTTGCTGTGGTTTATTGTGCTGTTTGAGCTCCAGAGAGGACGCTGTACACACAGCATAATGAATCGAATGCAGGATTCACTGTACTGCACTGCAGGCACTAACACAAGCAGAGACTTTCAGCATCTCAAACATGTGATGATTTTCCTCTATTGACAAATACAAAGAGAGGATTAGCTCGTGTCTCACCCCCGCGGTGAAAAACCTCACACAATTACTGCAGAAATGCTGAGCGCTCGTCCAAAATTGGATCGGTGAAGAGGCGTGTGTTCTGTTAAGAGGCCCAGACCGCGCTGAGTGTAACACTACTGTTGACAGAAATTAATAAAACACTCAAATCCGTGAGAAACATCAGAAACACACAGCATCTTACACACTCACACACATATGTTGTGCTATTCATTAATGCATTCTGCAATTCAATTTAGAATTTGCATGTTATTTTAAATTCAGTTTTTCTGATTATGCTCATATCTAAGCTATTTTATATGATATATATGTTATATATTTCCAGATTATCTGCTATAATATGTAATATTTTTAATAAATAAAATATATTTTTAATATTTAAAATAATTTTAGCAGCATAACAATTACCATTATATTTTATATAATAAAATAAAATATAAAATAATATAGATTTTATTTCTAGTTATGCTCATATTTAAGCTATTTTATGGGTAAGATATGTATATACATATTTCCAAATTATCTTATATATATATATATATATATATAAAAAGGATTCCCAACAAAATATTAATAATGAACATTTTATTTATGATTATATTTATTTGTCCAATTACATTTGAGCCCCTGAAAATGGGGGGACTGCGTAAAAAAATAGTTGTCATTCCTAAGCATTTTATGTTATATTTTTGTTCAACCCCTTGAATTAAAGCTTAAAGTCTGCACTACAATTTCATCTTGATTGTTTCATTTTAATTCTATTCTGGTGGCATACAGAGCCGAAATTATGAAAATTGTGTCAGTGTCCAAATATATATGGACCTAACTGTATGTATGTATATATACAGTATGTACACTGTAAAAAAAAAAAAAAAAAAGTTGAGCCAACTTAAAA
>JAFVLL020001243.1:0-19432 GCA_021397915.2 Tor tambroides | reverse complement strand
CTCCGTCCACTCAGGTATCCATGGTGGACAAGTCGCGAAGGACAGGTCCTCTCTGAGAATCCCGTTGAAAATACGGCGCAAGGCTGGCATGAGGGTTCACCGGAGTCACGCATGCAGTTTACCGTCGCTCAGCAGGTGTCTGGTATCAAAACAAGCCTGGAGAGGGACACACACTCCCGCACACACACACACAGGACACTTAACACTAGCTGTGAGCCTCTCGCGGAGCCTCTGCTGCCGTCAACGCTGCTGTCAGTCTCCTGCATTCCTGTGACGCCGAAGAAGTGGGCCAGCGGCGGCAACCGGACACCGCGACGAAAGAGGAGTTCACCTCCGTCACCGTCGCACGTCATTCGCCCGTCCGGTGACACCGTAGCAATGCGCAAGCTTTTTTACGGAGTGGAACTTGAACCTGCGTCTGCTAGCTAGAACCGGCAGCTGTGGATCAGGATAGGAAGAAAGCACAGACTGGAGAGGTCGAGAATGTGTCCGGCTGCATGTGTGTGTGCGTAATATGTGTGCTGGATGGACTAGAGAGACAAGACACCTGCTCAGCCTCTTTCGCTGTCAGCCCTCTGTCAATCGTAGCCGCTAATGATTTAGGACAGGGGTGCAGCACCTGATATGAAGGACGCATAGACGTGAGCTTGATTTTTTTGGGAGTTTTACACAGTGTACAGTGTGTTGAAAGAGTTGTGCATTGGCTTGTGTGTGTGTGTGTGTGTGTGTGTGTACGTGTGTGTATGTGATTCCATCTGGCAAATGCAGGACTCTTCAAGGACCTCATATAGTCGGTATTTGGAAAAACAACCGCAGAGGAATTTTTATAACGGACACGGTTCAGAGAAAGGCAAGCAAACCGAAGGGCCTTTTGTTCTGAGACAGCCTGAAAAGAGAATTCATTTCCTGTCTGACAGATGAGCAGGATTACTAGGGGGGTGGAAAGACGCCACAAGGGTACAAGAGAAGTCAAAAGTCTCAGCAGAGTTTTCTTCTTGTTTGAGTGCCTTGAGCAAGCGCATGGTACAGTAGCTCTGTTTTACCCCTCCGTCTCTCTTTCCCTCTTCCAGTGCCAGCTTTAAAACTCGAACTCAGCTATTTTAGCACGGTCTCCTCGCCCCCAAAAACAACACACATGAATACGTCATCACTTTGACCTGGTCAGAGCCCACAAAGGCTGGAGCTTACATCTGTTTTCACAATGGGAATACTGCTTATTTACACTGCCTTGATCTGGGAAGCATTTGGCACGTTTTGTTATGGATACAGTGGGTGGGTAACAGATAATGAATTAAAGGGACAGGTCACCTAAAAATGAAACTTCTGTCATGCTTGTGTCGTTCCAAGTCTGTACGACTTACTTTCTTCTGAGGAAGACAAAATAATGTATTTTAAACCTCAGTGGGGTCAAAAACAACACTTTTGATGTTCTGTGCATGAAAAAAAAAAAACACTGGCATTTTTCAAAATATCTTCTATGTTCCACAGCAGAAAGGAAGTCGTACCAATTCGAGGGTGAGGAAACGATGACAGAATTTTCCTTTTTGGGAAAGTTTAGCCTTCAGATGTCTCATAAATCTTGTTAACACTCAGAAAACTCTGTGTGAAGACTGAAATTCAGAGACGGACAAAAATCCATATCAATTCAGAGGTTAATACCCTTTTCCTTCTGCTGAAAGCTTATCGATCGAGGTGTTTCCACCGTGTTGAGGAGTGGATTTGAGAATCCTTGTGCATGAGAGAAAGAAAAGAGACAGCATTAACAACATTGAGTACTTAAAAAAGGCTGTTTAGCTGTTAGCATATGTGCTAAGCTCGACTTACTGGACTTGTTTCAGCCCTGAGGATGATTTTATTGCTCTTTCATAGGTCAGGAGATTTAATGGATTTCTCAGTTGTGTCTCAGATGTTTCTCCTAAAATTCACAAATGCACACAAATGCAGATGACTGTTAACATGCAACTTGAGTGCAGAGCTATAAATCTATCTGGATATCTTAAGTCATTTGCTCTTGATTGTGTTCATATTGCAATTTCTGTCTTTTGATTGCAAATCTGAGCAAATTACTGGTTCTCTTTCTCCATTTGCCCTCCATTTATTCTCATTGGTATCTGGGAGAAACATTCTGAGATATTAACGAGATCTCGTTTGTAATTAAATAGACGCAAATTTGAGATTATGGTTTTTGTAACTAAAACATGTTTTTGGAGCGAATGTGAGCGCATGGCATGCAACACGGCAGTCCTGCGCTTGGGGCATGTCCAGGTGGAATTGATTTCTAACAGTGACGTCTGACCACATGGCTGTGGATAAACACAGTGCCTTTTTGTCGACTGATGTACGTGCTGTAAAGCTGCCTGTGCCTCTTTTAGCATTTTTAATTGCTTCACGCCACAATGTGGTTTTCGTCCCTTTACAGAGACAGATTGCCGCCTTGTGTTTTTCCACAGCGTGCGGCGAAAAGCAACAAAGGGAGGGCATCTAGAGTTTCAGACTGCAATTTAAATGTTGTTCACAATGCTCTTAACAAACAACGCAAACTAGAATCAGGCTACCATTAAATCAGGGATGAAGTTGATGTTTGAGTGGGAAAAGGGACCAGATGAGTTCAGTTGGGATATCAGTGACTAACCCTAACGGAGCGTCTGATTGTATCATGGAAAGCCAGTAATCCAAGATAGCTGTTTACATGAGCAAATCAAGATCAGATGTTCAGATCTGAGTCATCAGGAAAACATGGTGCTGTATATATATATATATATATATATATATATATATGCCATTATTCTAAGAGAAAGAAACATATTACAAGGTATTTTTTCAAAAGACATCTTTAAATCTTTCTGTTTATATATATATATATATATATATATATATATATCAGTGCAGTGTAGTTTGTTTTGATATCCGAAAAGATAGTCAAGGGTATATAAACATGCCGTCCATTATTTTAGAATCCAGTTTTTGGCCTTCCTGTGTGATTGTTTCCATGCATATCTGGAAGTAGTTGTTCGCATGATTTCCTCCAGATTTCAGATTTTCTTCAGCCCTTTTTACAAGAGCTGGAAGGAGGGAGATTTATAGCAGGTGAACGCATTTACAGAGTTGTGCAATTTCATTGAAAAGACATGAGTGGAATGTCACGGCTGCACAATCGCAGACATACTGGACCCATATATGTGCTTGGCTTCATTTATCACCTCGCAGTCTTCTGCTGTACATAAATCCACATCTGATCCTCCATCTTACTGAACTGTCCATGAGGTTTTGTTCTTGTTTAATGTCAAACATGGCAAAGGTGTTATGATTGAGGGAGTCATGAATGAATCAGTGTTTCATATTATGAAATGAGAAAGAGTAAATCTACCTCTCTAATTCTGAGAGCGTGTTTTTGTCATCCTTACATTCTCCAGAATGCTTTTTCTCTTTAAGCTGGAGGCAACAAATGCCAAAATCTGTATTCTGTGTCAAACTATGTGATGTAAATAGTAGTTATTTATATTTTTACATTTATATTCATATTAAAAATACTTTTGAAAAGTTGTATTAAAGACTGTTATGTGAAATGAGTGTCATTTCCCTTTGTCCGTAACCTGTGTTGTGAAGTGACATCAGCTTTTACTAGGAAACGTAAGCAGCTGACGCTACCAACTTACTGTAACTAAATTTTTGAGTACGTGAAAGTAGTGTAGTTGTTTTCAGCCATTGACTTCCATAGTATAGAAAAATACTATTGAAGTCAATGGCTACTGTGAACAGTTGGTTACCAACATTCTTCAAAATATATTTTTTTGCCTTCCACAGAAGAAATAAACTCATACAGGTTAGGAACACCTTGAGGGTGAGTAAATGATGACAGATTTATTTTATTTTATGTATTTATTTTTTTTGAGGTTCTCTCAAATTTATGAACAAACGTTATTCCAGTAACATTAATAGAATTTGGTTTTTAATAATGTTCTCAAAACATTAGCACAAAAACATTTATACATCATTCATTTAATGGGGTTTTTTCTGAAATGTTTTAGTGTAATGTGCGTCTAACGTTTTTTAAACATCAATAACATTCTCTCTGTGGCATTATTAAAAGGTTAGATCAAAGTTGTCTGGTATATAAAAATGTTCTCAAAGTGTTAGCCCAAACTTAAGGAAAGTTTTTTTTTTTTTCCCTGAAATGTTTGTAATTTCAAAAGTAACATTCCCATTATGTTAGGAGCAAAGTTCTAAAATGGAACGTTCTTTTCACGCCCGCACAACCAAGAAAGAAACGTTTTTAAAAAAAGACTAGATGTTTTGAACATTCAAAGAACATTCAGAAATAGCAATTTCACAGCTTAATGGGTACATTAGCATAATGTTACTAGAATTTACAGTTTTAAAGTGACGCTAGTTTAAGAAGAACAATTCAATTCCAAGAAATATAGAAGCTGTATGCCTATGTTCAACCGGGAGGTTGTGTGGAAAAATATTATAGCTTCACCCTCCAGCTTTTGATTCTCGTAGATCTATAAGGATCTCTGGCTGGTGTGTGCAGATCTATAAATATCTTCAGAGAGAGAGATAGACACAAGTGAGTGATTCACAGGGCTTTTCTCTTTAAAGGCTGGCTACTCTGTATGTATAGTCATGAACAGGAGGTACATTGAACATTGTTTTGTTTGGCTGTTGGTGTTGGCTGCACCGCAAGAAAATAATACTGACGCTTTTGATGCTTTTACAAGTTTAAATGACTGAATCTGACATTTTTTTTTCCCCCAGATGAAGATATTTTACCAACCTAATCAAGCTGCTGTGGAGGTTAACACTAATCAACAGCCAGAAATTCCTAGGTTTCTGCAGGCATCTCAGACAAGACGTGTTAAATCTGAGATAACTGATTTGGACGTCACAGCCACAGCCAATGGAAAAACAATCTCAATCTGTAAATCCAAAAGCATGTACTGATTAATCCCTCCAGTCAGCTGATGCGCTTCAGTCAGAGACACCATCTACTGGGCGCATAGATGGAGAATCATTACACTTTACTAACCAGCAGTCTTGACATTTGATCTCTTTTCCTCTCTTCTCAGTCATTTGGTGTGTGTGTGTACCTGGTATTCATCACGTTATGGGGACCAAATGTCCCCACAAGTATAGTAATATCAGTAAATTTTGACCTTGTGGGGACATTTTTTTGGTCCCCATGAGGAAACAAGCTTATAAATAACACAGAATGGAGTGTATTGAAAATCTGAAATAGCAGAAAGTTTCCTGTAAGGGGTAGGTTTAGGTGTAGGGCAATAGAAAATACGGTTTGTACAGTATAAAAACCATTACGCCTATGGAGAGTCCCCACAAAAAATGGAAACGTGTGTGTGTGTGTGTGTGTGTGTGTCAGGTGTGTCTCACTCGTGCTTAAAAGTGAAGCTGCGGGCTCTTTGATCGCCCCCTGGTGGCTGGCTGCAGTACAGGTCATAAACCCATGTAAACGAATGGGACTTCAGTCAAAATAAAAAAAATAAATTACACTTCCAATACAATTTTACAAAATCTGGTTGTGGTCATTTAAGGTAGTTATCACGCTGATATATGTTCAATTGTTCGTTTTTGAGATAAGTTTGATTTTAGGTAGTAATTTGATGCTATAAAAACGGGGTGTGTCGTTAGGGTTGATTGGGTCTGCGGGAGTTTGGGCGGGAGTTTGATACCGTGTCTCCACCTCACGATTCTACTGCGCAGACTCGGGCTCCAAACGAAGCTCTACTGCGCAGACTCGGGCTCCAAATGACATCATTTACTCAAGGTGGCAGCGGCCATACTGAGATGTATTCGCTTCACTTTTCTATAGTGGAAGGAAGCGGAGATGTGTCGGCCATCTTTTTTTACAGTCTATGGTGTGTGTATACATACAGTAATATTGTGAAATATTATTACAATTTCAAATAACTTTTCTTTTTGAATATAATGTAATTTATTGTTGTGATGCAAAGCTGAATTTTCAGCATCATTACTCCAGTCTTCAGTGTCACATGATCCTTCAGAAATCATTCTAATTGTGACCCTGGAGCACAAAACCAGTCTTAAGTAGCACAGGTATATTTGTAGCAATAGCTAACAATGCATATTATGGGTCAAAATTATCAATTTTTCTTTTATGCCAAAAATCATTAGAATATTAAGTAAAGTTCGTGGTCCATGAAGATATTTTGTAAATTTCCTACCGTAAATATATCAAAACTTAATTTTTGATTAGTAATATGTATTGCTAAGGACTTCATTGGAACAACTTTAAAGGCGATTTTCTCAATATTTTGATTTTGATTTTTTTTTTTTTTGCACCCTCAGAATCCTTATTTTGAAATAGTTGTATCTCGGCCAAATATTGTCCTATCCTTACAAACCATACATCAATGGAAAGCTTTTTTATTTCGTTCATTTGCTTTTTTAATGGAAACTGATACATTTTTTCAAAATGATATTATAAGACACTATTTTTTTTATAAATAAGTCATTTTTGATAAATATATTATAGCCTATAGGTTTAATATTGACCAAACAATATGACATTAAAGATATTTATATATAATGGTGCATATGTTTTAATGATTTATTTTTCTATTATTTAATGTTTTAATATGACCTATTATTAAATTTTTCTCTAAGGCTGGTTTATATTTCCCCCTTTTTTACAGTAAATATATCATTATTTGTAGTATTGGTAAATTAATGATGTGGATGTATTGCAGTCCATTTACATCACACATTTGGGTAATTATTATTGATTGATTGATCTGTTTGTTTGCCCACAACTAATGAAATTGCTAGTTATTATGCATAATTTGCTGATCTTTGCTCTCGCTAATCTCAGCCTCCTGTTTGTTTAGGGAACTGCGTATTGCGTGATATAAGGCAGTATCTACTTTCTGATCACAGATTACAAACATCTTTTCTTCAGGATTGACAGAGCTGCACTGTAAAAAATATGTGTAATTTTAACTGTAAAATTTTGTAAAAACGCTACGGAAAAAAACTGTTAATAGGTTAACAGTAAGTTCCCGTACTATATACAGGGAAAAACTGTAAAAGATCTAACCAGACATTCCATGTAATTTTACAGTAAAATGCTGTTAATTGTACAGTTTTTAGAAGTAAAAAAGAACAAATCAATGTAAATTTTAGTCAAAAACTGTAAACCGATATTCCCAGAATTCCCTGCATGACACTCCACATTTTAAAGTATTTTATTTAAGTAATCTTGTTTTTTAATAGTTTTTGTATCAGTTATGTACATTTGGGCTTTGTTTCATCTTCTGTTGTTTAACAAAATTTTATTGCATTATTTAAGTATTATGTGTGTTACCATGATGGTGTTTTGTGTTTGCGTGAATGATTCTGTGCACCTTCTATATGTTAGTATATACTTCTGCTTGTGGCGAAGCTACTTGTGATGATGAGCTTTGATTCTTCATTGGCTTTCTCTTTTACCACCTGCATTATTATGGTGGTTGTCAGTATGTTAAAGGTACAAAACAGATTTTAATAGTAGTGTGCGTTGTTGAATATACTGGTTTGCATTCAAATTTTCTTGTTTGCAAATTACAGTTTTATACTGTAAAATTTAAAGCTGTTGGCCGTAAATGTGTTTACAGTTTTTCTGTATTTTTTACAAAATTATTTTGGCAAAATTATTTAGTAAAAACTACCGAATTTTTTTTACAGGGTGTTCTTACTCTGCACCACTTTATTGTGAAAAAATAAATACCTATAGGCTATACGACCTCGAACGATTTCTATCTTCGAGTTCCTCTCTCTCTCTCTTCCCACTTCCCGAATGCGCTCGAGCGCTTACCAAACCTTAGGTAATTGCTCACAAACCGAGCGTGTCGTGTGAAACGGCCGTGCCCTCAGCTCTAAACTCTGGTTAGCGTGTGAATGTTTGAGCAGGAAACAGGTTGATTTAGGGAAAAGGGGAAAAGGCCACAGGAGGCGACTCTGGGCGTGTGATGGTCAGGCTAGATTACAGGAATCCTGGCAGTGAAGCTTTTCCTCCGCGTTCCGCCCAGTCTTGAGTTTAGAGGCGGCCGGCGCTGACCTGTCCCGCTCCCGCTGAACTCTCCGATCAATTACAGCAGCTCCCTTTCCTGCCTCCTCACATGGGCGCGGATTCAGCGCCACTTCAGCATGCCTGCTTCCTCTCCCGGCGCTGAGAAAAGCGGGCGGCTTTAAAAATTAGGTCACGCTTCAGTGAACTCGAAGTTGTTAACTGAGTAGTGATAAAAGGCAAAGCTTTTTGCTTTCCGTCTCTTTTTCTAAAACAATGTTTTTAGAGTATTCCCTCAAGGTTCTTGATTTTTTTTTTTTTTTTTGTTGCTCCGGTTGTAAAATATATGGAAGGCTGTTGCGGCCAAAAAGGTAATTGCTACTTTTTTCTCGCAATTCTTACATTTTTCTCGCATTTTAGAGTTTATGAGCGAATTCCAACCGGCTTTTTTGCTCCCATCAAGGGCACTTCGGGAAGGGGATGCCATTTGTAGATACGTTCCAAACGAAAGTGAACAACTGAATCCCTTCACGAAGGGCCCTTCCAGAAGTCCGTTAGCGAAGGGAACATGCGATGGTCACTTCACGGAAGTTAACGCTATTTCGGTTTGTGATCATTCAGTTAGGAGACCTTGCGATGCATTTTAAAGCAAAGTTGGTATTAATTTCGACTTCACATACAAACGCAAGTAGAATAGACTGATTAAATTTGTCTTTATTTTAACGGAATGCTAAATATTTTTTGTCAGTAATAGAAATATGATTTAAGACGGTAGTGTAAGCAAGTTTAAGCATGTTTAGTTTGAAAAAGTTTAATAGTAAATAAGACACAGTTAGACCATATTTAAATAAAATATTTATAATGAGAAGAAATATTTATTTGCAACAGCTGATGGAGTGCTGAATGCTGCACACACGCGCAGCGTTGCCAAGGTAACGTTTGGTTAATCATTCCCTTCACCAAGGGAGTTCCAGCTTAGCTATATGAGACAGTAATGCCCTACACCCTTAAAAGAACACACTTCAAAGGCTCTGCCCTTCGAAGGGAGTAGGCAGGGATGCTCACTTCTGTTTGGAATTCGCCCATTATATATCATAATTCTGCCTTTTTTCCTCAGAATTACGGTGACCGGGAGGGGACATGATCAGTTCACTCAGGGTGCTTTCACACCTGTAGATCGATTGTGTTGTTTCAGGGATTGTGAATGGATGACCTTAAGCACATGTGTGGTTTTGTTTACAGTTTCTGGTTCACTTGCAAAAAGGGCAGTGTGAAAGCAAAAAAAAAAAATCAACATTGTATTTGGTCTGGACCACATCAAGTGAACTAGTGGACTTTCTTGTTGTGAATACACATTTAGTATGCATTCACACTTGTAGTTTGGTTCTCTTGGTTCATTTGGTCTGGACCAAAAAAAAAAAGAAGATACATTTGGTCTTGGACCGCTTAGTGTTCACACTGGCATTTTTGACAGCAAACCTAAAGATACCGAACCTAAAGGCAGAGTCATAAATTCACAACCTGATTGGTCGGGTTGAATGACGTATATTTCGTGACGGAACTTACCAAACAATAAGTGCGTTAGACTTAAAGCAGCGCTGCGGGTGTATGATATCAAAGCTTTAAGCTGAATAATGTCATCTGCTGGACTAAGTGCTCATTGTTGCGTGTACATATCATTTTATTTATACCACCTGCAAACTCACGAAGAGCTCATAAAAGGCACTTTACCTCCTCGTTGCTCCACGTTTTCCCTCTGCTCATTTTGTTTTGGATACGTCGCTCATTCCACGTCGTCAAATCATGTCGCATAGCGTCGAATCTTGTCATTACTTCCTGTTTTTGGTTCGTTTAGAAGTATTTGGTTCGTTTTGCATTCATATTTCATTCAAACTGTACCAGAGTTCATTTGGAAGTGGACAGAGACCCATCTTTTTAGCGGTCTCTGTCCGCTTGTTTGGTGCACACCAGGGTTCACACTTACTCAAACGAACCGCACTAACAGAGCAATCGCACCAGAGTTAGTTTTAATTGAACCAAACATGACAAAAGTGTGAACGCACCCTAAAAAGATGGGTCTCAGTCCGCTTCCAAACGAACTTATAAAGTCAGAATTACAAGATATAAACAATTTGTGAGTTTACATCTCACAATTTTTTTTTTCTTGCAGCTCAGACCTTTTTTAGCAAATTGCGCGTTTATCTCACAATATTGACATTGTAACAAGCCATTGCGAGTTATAAAGTCATAATTATGAGATATAAACAATTTGCGAGTTTACATCTCACAATTTTGACTTTTTTTGCAATTCTTGCAAGTCAAAGTCAGAACTGTGAGATGATAGCTCGCAATTCTGATAAAATTGCGAACATTTTTCTCTCAGAATTGGACCTTATAACTTGCAATTGCAAGTTTATATCTCACAATACTGAAAAATTGTATTAAATTGAATTTAAAATTTTACATTTTATTTTAAATTTATTAAAAAATGTAAAAATGTATTTTATAATTTATATATATATTTTCTTCTATATTATATTTTTTAATATATATTATTTTCTCCTTTATTATTTTATATTAATTTATTTTTATTTTTATATTTATTTTGTATTATTTTTCCTATCCCTTATATGCATCATAAAAATTGTAAATGAAAAATAATATTTAAAAAATAAATATGCATTACATATATACATATTCGGTTCCCTCCTTCAGCTTCAGTCTGAGGATTTTATTTTTTATTTTATTTATTTTTTTTTACAACCGTCACCAAAAATAGTCCATATCTTGTTTAATATAAAAAACAGTCCATGATCCTCTTCCTGAATAGGCGAATTGCATGTGATAATTTCATTAACGATTAAACCAGAAATGCAAGATATGTGTTTTGACAGCGGTGTGTCTCTGTTTTATCACCTGAACACTTAACATCTCTGTCCCTGAACGCAAAGTGACAGCTCAGGGAGGCAAACTGCATTTTGATATAATCTTTCCCAGCAAATGAAATTACAGCATCTTAGAAATCCCTGCTTGGCTTTTAGATGTCCCATTTTGTTCCATCAAACGGCCTTTTTCCGAAAGGGAGGGAAAGAAAGGGGTGAATTATCCCTGTGAGGAGAACTTGAGCAGGGTAAATGGAGGCGCTAAATTGACTGTAGCATCAGATGGCAGGGTGAACTCTACCAGATGTTCCCCAGCATTTATCCACCAATTAAGCAGCGAGAGTTTCCTGGAAAACCGCCTGCTTGGGGTTCTTCAATTATCCTCAGATTCAGCTCAGACGGCAGGAACTGCACGGCAGGAATGTCAAAACAAATAAGGATGATCCGTTTCCTATTTCACCAAGACAAATATTTGGACTAATATGGGTCAGTGCGCCTGAAATAACCAGCTGGATCAATGCATGATTAATAAAATCTGGGTTCTGATTGGAAAGAAAATACAGCATTATAAATACACAAATAAGCATAAGATCTTTCATAAACATGCTGGAAATGCATGAACATGCATATTGATGGAAAGATGTCACAAGGTTTTCCAACTCTAACTGACGACATTTACATTGTTATTAAAAAGGATAGCTCAGAAACATGATCAGTGCATTGCAAATGATTGCAAGCACATTCTCACCATTACCACAAGAGGCGCTGTAGCTTGCATTAAAGTAAACTCTTCTTGTACAGTGTCTTATAAGCTGTTTGGAAAATCTTACTATGCAGGTTATTAAATCACGTTTCTACACTGTAAAAAATATTTTTCCAAAGTTGTAAATAAAACAAAAGTAATTGTAAAATGCTTTATAAGAAAACACCTTTTCAGTCTTTTTGCTTTAAAATGTAATGTTCAGTGTGTTACTATATATATAAATATATACTATATATTTAAAACTAATATATATATATATATATATATATATATATATATTATTAGTTTTAAATTTTAGTATTCTGTATTGTTTTGATCACCATTTTAAATAAAAATATTTCAAACAATACACGTTTTTGGGGGGAGTATTGTTTTAAGTGCTTACCAGAATTATCGTGTGTCCTCAGTATCACTTTCCATATAGGGTTTTTTTAATAAAATGTAAAAAAAAAGTCTTTTGTAAAATGACTCCTGGAAGCGAAATCATTTTTTGGAGCAAAACACCAACGTCAGTAAGTATTAGCAGTGAAGACAATGGATTTTGTGATGTTTAGTTGGTTTGTGTAGGCCATATCATTCAGTTGCTGTTTGATGTAGGCTCTTTTATCTGATCATCAAAATAAGTTTAAGTTGACATCTTCATGTAAGCTATCTATCAGTCCCTCGCTGATTTATTTCCATTCTGTTCCCATTTCTTCATCATTGTGTAAATAAACAAAGTTTTATTTATTAAAGTGTCTGATCTTGCCCATATTCTGAAAGTCTGTTTAACTACTTAAATTACAACACAAGGATATTGTTTCTAAAGATTACAGAGTTCAGTAGTCTTGTGTGACCCATATACTGCTGTATTATTTCATGTTTGTTTGATGTTTCCTCCACTGAATACACAAACGAGAGCCAATAAACACTGCGATCAACTGCAACCAGCAGGATCCACCACTGAGAGACATAATCCTCTACACCTCAATTTCCAGCTAGAATTTTGTTTCAGGTTGGCATGGAAACACAACGCATTTGGACCCTTTCATTCTTCAACAGGTGCGTACACTCCCATTGAATGCTGGTCATTTGGTAGGCATATTTCTGTTCCTTTAAATGGCAAGCGTTTTTCTCAGTTATCTTGCTGCTTTGCAAAAGCCTAATTTAAGACTAATTTAACTCTGTGCCAGTTCAAAAAACTTAAGCCATATTTGTTCAATCAAACACTTAATGTACAAAAAACATCTCACAAAGAGAGAGAAAAAAACAATAAACATAAAAATATTGTATCACATAAAGGTACTTGCTACTATCTAAGCAAGCTTTCTCTGCAGCTGTAATAACTCAGTTAAATGCAGTTGTTTAGCGTTGTTTATATTCATTTACTTGTTGCTGCCTGTGATCTAATTCTCAGTGACCACCTAAAGCACCTCTGGCTCTTCACATTATTAGATTAAATGAGCTGGGACAAATGCATCCAAGTTGCTTGCTTTAATCAGATGAAAAGCGTTTTATATAACTTGAATGTAGCATGCACTTCATTCATCCTTTGTGATATAAGAGTTTAAAAAAAATAGTCACCCCCTCCAAAATGAGTTTGTTTCTTCATCAGAACAGATTTGGAGAAATTTAGCATTACATCACTTGCCCAGCAATGGATCCTCTGCAGTGAATGGGTGCTGAGAGACATTTTTAACTTTTTTTAACCATTGCTTCTGTTTAAAAATAGTTCATAATATTGCTTTTTTGTATAATTGAGAAATCTGCACAGATCAAGCACCGTCCAAAACAGATCTAAACAAAATATGTAGTTGGATGTTGACGTGAGATGACAACAGGGGATTGACTTTTTCATTGGAGGAAGTGTTATTATCGATTTTGGCCAAAAGTGAGAGTTTAAAGTTAAAGAGCATCTATTATGCAAAATTCACTTTTATAGGTTGTTTGAACATAAATGTGTGTTGGCAGTGTGTGTACACAACCACCCTATAATGATAAAAATCCACCTGCTCCTTTTTTTAATCCCCATAAATCATAAGCAGTGTCTCAGAAAAAGCTGTTTGCAGAATCTATAAATGGTGACGTCACAATTTACAAGCCCCGCCCACGACTGTTGACAGACACTGTTGTATTAGCAGAGACCCCACCCTGAAGGAACCGCACACAATCCGCCCTGTTTATCTTCACGTTAGAGCATTTAAAAGCAGCATTTAAGTAAGAAATGTCTTCGTTTTATTTTATTTTTTGGGTCATATTAACCATATAGACAACTTTATAGGTACTGTATATTACACTGCTGTCAGTTAATACACAGATCTAATATAAACATACGATTTCTTTACCAGCTGTTTACATCCACAGACATAGCTGACTGTTTATGTAACTTATGTGTGTTTTTTTAACATAAACTTGTGTGTATTTGTTTAAGCGCAATAAGACAAGAAAGTAGAACTTAGGCCCCGTCCACACAGAGACGCGTTTAGCTGTATATACGTGCTAATACGTGCTATACGTAAATTTTTTGCATCGTATCTGCGTTTCGTCCAGACGGATCCAGCGTTTTGGGATCCTGAAACCGCTATTTTTTGAAACCGGCTCCTTTGCGTTTTCCTGTGTACAGCCAATTCCTATATTTTGTGAAACACCTCTAGTCAGACACTGCTGCGTCACATAACAACAACAACAAGAAAGGCAGACTATATGCTTGTGTTTGTGCTGCAGAAGCTTTACTAAGTTTACTAGCTTTTCTTGTTGTTGTGTTCGTATACAGCACGCAAGGTTTATGCACAAGCTCCAAGTCGTCTTCTCCGTTTTTATTGTATCTCTGTGGCAGAATTACAGTGCCACATACTGGTCTGGCATGTATACTACACCGTTTTGAGTCCGTTTTTCAGTGGTTTCGTGTGTACGCAGATATTTCTTGAGACAATGCCGTGTTTACGGAAGAACGAGAAAAGTTGCGAGGACTGGGAACCACTGAAATAAGCTGTCTTATTTGGGACAACCTTCAAGATGTTTAAAAAGACTTAAGAAATTTATTACACGCCTTCCTCCCTGGAATACTTGATTCTAATTATTCTTTTGCAGCATTTTACTGTCAATATTTTTGTGAAGTGATTGTTGAACTGTATCAAACTTTGACCTAAGCAGTCAATTTCCCACATAGCTGTGCTTTATGTCTTTTGTGTTACTCTGAAGTCTCTTTCTTCTCACATAATAAAATAACTTAAACTATAATCATTATCTCATCTCTTATTTATGTGGTTTGTTTTTCATAAAAAGACAGCAACCAAATGATTTAAATGACTTTCGCTGGTGATAAAAGTTTCGGAATCAGTAAATATCCAACAATATGTTACAAATAAATTCTTTTTCTTTTAAATTATTTTAAAAATTATTTTCCACATGACTGGTTTTGTGACCCTGGACCACAAAACTAGTCATAAGTAGCACGGGTATATTTGTAGCAATAGCCATAAATATGTTGTATGGGTCAAAATTATTGATTTTTCTTTTATGCCAGAAATCATTAGGATATTAAGTAAAGATCATGTTCCATGAAGATATTTAGTAAATTTCCTACTGTAAATATATCAAAACTTAATTTTTGATTAGTAATATGCATTTCTAAGAACTTTATTTTGACAACTTTAAAGCTGATTTTTATCAATAAATTATGTATTTTCACATGATGTATAAATCTCAATTAAAAAAAGACCCTTATGGTCCAGGGTCACACACACACACACACACACACACACACACACACACACACACACACAATTTATTGTTTAATAATTTCTTTATTGTTTAATAAGTTAGCATGTTTCGTTTAGTGTTGTGTTAAAGGCTAGTTTGGAGGATTGTTGCTTTATGCATAAGAATTATTTGAAGAAGCATTAACAATTCTCTGATTAACAATTAATTGGACTGAAGATATAAAAAAATGAAACATTTCCTCTGATTTATTTAGCTAGTGATACACTACATACTACATCTCCCAGAATCCACCGAGCGAAACGCCTCAACCATTCCAGTCCCACAGCACCGTAAGCGCGTAATTCGAAATAGCATCTTTCCAGCCAATACATCGACGCCTTTTGTCCGCTCAGAAAAACGGACCAATGGCGCTTCGAACTTCGTATGATGGCCAATCAGAACGCAGCAGCGGTCACGAGGGGCGTATCCGTTTTCTGGCCAGTGAGCGCTCAGAGTTGATGTTTAAACTGTCCGCGCAGGCGTGGCTACGCGCTCGGGGGAGGGGCTTAGTGGAAGTTGCATGGTTGAGGCAGAGTAGAGTTGTGTTTTAAACTCTACAACACTATTAGCTAACAGTAACTTAGCAGGTTAATCAGTAAAACTGATTATATTCATCTAGGGTCTAGTAATCAAGAGTTTAAGTTTTAATTTGAGTTCACTGTGAAGCATTATTGCTGTAATCTGACTTCTCAGATCCCTCCTTGAAATGAAAGCGGGCGGTAAGTAACTACTTAAATCTCACTAACGTTAAATGATTCATTTTCAGTTATTTAACGTTAACCCTAATAATTGTACAGTTACATATTTCGTCGATAATTATAAACACTTATATTTCTATTTTATAATAATCAAGGCTGAAGTTTATTTAAGCGCTTCAAAACTTTAGACACAGAGCTATTAACTTACTGACCTGTATGTAACGTAATTGAAATAAACTTGAATTACCTAAATATAAATATTCTATTAATCATAACAGTGTTGATGAAGTTGTTTAAGTAAATATTAATGTAATATCTCCTAAAGAGAGGTCAGTTATCCTCTCCCACGACTGGGTTATCAATAAGGAGGGAAAACTGGCTACTGGTTGTGAGCTTGTCAAAACTGCCATTGCAAAGCAACAAAACTACTCGTTATTGTATAAAATGTGTCTTTTCTACAAATATTAATACGTTTTTAAGCATTTAAAACCCATTTAGACTGTAAAAAAGCTCTCTTGCTGACTTATATTTCGCAATGCAACGTCTTCATCCTAGTACCATGGTAATACCATGTTTTACTGGGCTTTTTACCATGGTAGCACCACGATATTCTTTGAAGTACGTTGGTATAACGTGTAAATACCATCGTTTATGATTATAGTGACACATTGGGGCCATAGTGTATATGAAAGTACCATAGTATTGCCATCTTTATACCATAGTACCACTAAAGTACTTCCTGCAGTGCTCAACCAATTAAGAATTGTGTTTATTTATATTTAATGGCCAATTTCAGTATCTAGTGGGCCGAGTGACCAATATAATGGAGATATGCCATATAAAATGCAGTTGAATGTGAATCATTCTGTTTATGGGCCAATCAGACTAGAGTTATTAATATTGATAATCTCAAAATGGCTTGGCCAATAAATCAGTGATGAAAGAAACATTTGCAAAACTGCAGTTCGTGAAGGTCTTTGGCCACGTGCTGATTTTCAGTTTCTTTATTCCATTTTGGATGCAATGTGCTTGTCTTAATTGTGAATTTCTTCTTCTTCGTCTCCAGTGCTCCACTGTCGATGTGCCAAATGTTTCTCTCTCCCCGTCCGGAAGCGGATCCGAAAGCGTGCGTCTGCTGTCACGCTGCTGTCTCTTCCTGAAGAGCTGCTCCTGTGTGTCCTCCAATGCCTCTCCGCTGAGGATCTCCTCGCCGTCAGAGCTGTTAGTCGAGCCGGATGCAAATATCTAACCTTATAAATTTGCCGTTAACAAAAAGTGGTTTTCTAATAGTGAATGTCATGTGATCCCGCAGGTTCATTCTCATCTTCGTGACATTATCGATAGTAACTCGAGCGTCTGGGCACGAGTGAGTTTCAAAGAGCGCTGGCCGGCCTCTGATACTGTTTGGTTGTTTGAGAGGTATGGTCTTTACCAGTGATTTCAGTTGTTTGTGACTACAGATGAGGACCTTAAAATTTAGATTTAGACTGAATTATAGTTTGTGCAATTTATTCAAAACAAGTCAATCAAAAGGACCTCTTGTAGATAGATTCACTGTAGAAATGATTTGAATAATTTTCAGGCATGGAAAACTTTTTTTTTTTTTTTTTTAATTAAAATGATATTTCCAGGTTTTTCATTACTGTGGAAACTAGAGCTGCATGATCAATCAAAATAAAACTGAAATCACATTGTAGCTTAGTGCCATTAAATCTCAAAGGAGATTTAATTAAAGAAATATGTGTGCTGGAAGTGTCAAAAGGAGTTTATTTCTCTCAAAAGAAAAGATACAAGTTTGGTGGTTTAACATTTTAAAATGAGTATTTTTAAATGTTTTTTTAAAGAAGTCTCTTCTGCTCACCAAGCCTGCATTTATTTGATCCAAAGTACAGCACAAACAGTAAAATTCTGAAATATTGTAAATAACGGATTTCTATTTCTATTTATTTTAAAATGTAATTTATTCCTGTGATTTCAAAGTTGAATTTTTAGCATCATTACTTCAGTCACGTGATCCTTCAGAAATCATACTAATATGATGATTTGCTGCTCAAAAAACATTTATTATTATTATGTTGAATACAGCTGAGCAGATTTCTTTCAGATGAATTGAAAGTTGAGAATAACAACATTTATCTGAAATAGAAATCTTTTGTGACATTATAAATGTCTTTATCACTTTTGGTCAATTTAAAGCATCCTTGATAATTAAAAGTATTAATTTCTAGAATTTTTTTCCAAAAAAAAAAAAAGTTGACTCCAAGCTTTTGAATGGTATTACAATAGCTTTTTTATTTCAGATAACTGCTGATCTTTGGATCTTTATATTCATCAAAGAATCATTTTAAATATTGATGATGATGATGATGATAATAATAATACTAAATGTTTCTTGAACAGCAAATCATCATATTAGACTGATTTCTGAAGGATCATGTGACACTGAAGACTGGAGTAATGCTGAATAAATTACATTTTAACAGATATTCAAATAGTAAAAATATTTCCAAATTTTACTTTGGATCAAATAAATGCAGGCTTGGTGAGCAGAAGAGACTTCTTTAAAAAAAACATTCAAAATCTTACTGTTCAAAAACTTTTGACTGGTAGTGTGTGTTTCATAGTTTTATAGTTTTGCCTAAATTGTGCTTGCTAGTGCCTGTATGATATCCATATTTCCACACTATTCACTTTCAAAACCGATTAGTACAAGCATTTTTGTTGTTTTTTTATTTTAAATGTAATTTTATTCGATTTTCCTCATTCATTTCCTGCTTGTCCTTTTACACTGTCTAGAGCTGCGGAGAAAGGGAACTTTGAAGCTGCTGTGAAACTAGGAATTGCGTATTTGTACAATGAAGGACGTAAGTTTCTTCTCTCATTTCCCACTGCTCCTCTGTCTTGCTTGATTGATAGATTTAAGGTCTGGTTGATTGATGTAATTGTCTGACCGGCTGATAAAAGCTGTACAGGGCTTAAAGTTCTCCGGCGTGTGGTGTTTGGCTGCGTAAAAAATAGATAGTCCTACATTTAAAAAAAACTTGTTGATGACACCTATGAGTTCACAAGTTCACCTACCAATGCTTTCACTCTCAACCAAACTAACATTACTAGCCAATCAGAAGTTTTTGCTCTTATAAACACGAGACGCGCAGAGAAATGGAAAAGAAGCGGCTGCGTCTCGAGCGCGTCACATTAAAAAAGCTGCGAGGCGCAATGGTCAAAGATGTGTGTCTAGCGCCATATTTACATAGAAAAGCTATTAAAAAAGCAGCAGAGCTTTGTAAACAGCTCAAAATAATCACGTCATCTCCATAAGAACTATATG
>JAFVLL020001242.1:0-13217 GCA_021397915.2 Tor tambroides | reverse complement strand
TAAATGACAATGTGAACAACAGCGCAAAAAAAAAAAAATCGGATTTCAGCAAAAAATCCGATCTGAGCATTAAGACCTGCAGTGTGAACTAAGTCCAGACGTTCATGTCAGACAAAACAGATTTTGTTTGTGTGAATTTCGCCAAAACATATTTTGCAATAATGTAGGGAGATCGTGTGCTTGCGGAAAGGTGCATCTTATGCACCCGCTTTGCAAATGTCAGTCAGCGTGATCATTTTGTTTTGATCAGCATGGGTTTGAAAATCATGTTTCACTGGTTTGGACTCATGTCATCGAGAATTTGATTATTCACAAAGCTGGAATGCTGCGCTTTGCAACGATAGACCTACAACTTGTTGAAACAACTTGCAGAGAAAAGGTAGACTACTCCTCTCAGAAAACGTACAAATAAAGATCATTTTAGATGCTATTTGGAGATTTGGGATCGCTAGAAGAAGGCTTAATGAACTAATTTTTGTGAAAACCTCAAATTCGACCAAAACTGACATTTTTCACTTCTTTTGCCTGTAGCTCAAAATTAGACCGTGCGCATTCACACTCATTTTGCCAGCACGGGTCACAATTGCATGAGCAAATTTGCGCCCCTGGTGACAAGCCTAGTTGCCACCCCTCATTCTGCTCTTGCCCCGCCTTTGCCACCCCAAGTATAAAATCCTGGACACGCCCCTGTACCTCCCTTGTCCTGTTTTTTGACTGCTATGCCATCACAAATGGTGAAAATAACTGTTTGATGAAGGCTCTAAGACCAAGCGGAATCGCTTCTTCACAGCAAGTGGCAGCTCACACTATTCCGTCAGTGTTTTGACTAAAGCAAATCGTAGCGAATGCAGAATTTTTCATGAGTCCAACATCCAGACTCGCAAGAAAACCTGCAATCTACCCTAGGCGTGATCAGTAAGGGAAGTTGTCTTTCACTATTGTAATGTTTTTAAATAGAGAAATACATTTTACATTTAAGTAACTTAACCTTGGACATTATTCTTGAAACACAAAGTGACCAATAAGAAAAGTGTCAAGCACCAAAAGCAGCCCATATTAAAACTATAAGTTCGCTTTAATTAAAAAAAAAAAAAAAAAAAAAAAAAAAAATTAATATATAACACTGCAAGGGCGTAGTTTTGGTTGGTTGGTTTGGAGTCTTGGGTCATGCTCCCTCATAAGGATTATTTGTTTGTTTGCTTACATATTTCTTTTTGTAAAATGGTGTTTTGTGCTAGCCTATCATCTATGCAAAGTTGGTTGATATAACTGCAATAAAGTAACAAAGTTAACAATTACTTGTTTACATAAGATAATGTATTTTATGTTATTTAGGCACTTATAGGCTATATATATATTTTGACAGACTCTTCTAATTCAACATACCATGGCAAGTCAATTAAATTGAACATTTTCTTGTATTTATATTGTTTATTTCTTACTCCTTAACAGTTCATCAGGCTCTTAATAATTTATGCCATCTTTTGGAATATCTGAAGGCCATACCATAGTTCTTAACTGTAGCATTTGTTATAATAAGTCTAGCCTATTCATCTTTACCAGGCCAATAATGACTTTTTTAATTAATCTATAGCGATTGTTATGTTGTTTAACAGCCTGCACATTTAGAACCAACAGCTAGCATGCCACAGTTGTAATGTATGTCTATAGGGGAAAATCTATTCCCTTAACAGATTATCTATTATATATTCTACAAGTTAGACTAAATTTTACACAACAAATAAGCCTACAATAAAACATGATAAATTATAGTAAAGGTGGCAATTTTTCTAGTAAAAGTCAACAGTTTTTGTTATGCTGGTTGAAAGTCTCTTCACATCCTGATAGCAATTACTAAGTTAAGTGGTCTAAATGTATTTACAGTATATGGGCAGAAACATCATACAGCTCAGATAGTAATGTGTCATATGTCATTTGAATTGTCTCACCAAGTAGAATAAAACAAGCATAATTGTTTAGGGCTTTGACTAAACTTGAGAGAGTATTTGTATGAGAGGTTACCCCTGGACCCGTATGAAAATAATATATGGATGCTGCATTTATGTCACTTCAAAAAGAAAGAAAGAAACTCAGATTGTGGAAAAACACACATCCATCATTTGTCTGAAGATATTCCTCATGAATTTATAACATAAAACTGCAGAGGTGACAGCATAAAAAATGTAGTTTTATGTGGCAGTTTTGTTCATTACTTCATGAAAAATGCATAGATCCTAAAAAATTGCACGGCACTATTTTCAGAAAATTCTCCTGATTAAAAAGAACCCAAACTCATCGTAATTCATTCATTAGATCTAAAGAGATTTCTTATGTTGTTATAACACACATAAAACCGCTATCTAAAAAACAAAGGTAATAAATATTCACATGCCATTTTCATTCATAACTTCGGTATAATGTTTCGGCAGTAACTGTTTCTGTAGTGACAATTTTAGATAATTTTGAAAAAAATGAATTATTTAATGGTGTTTACCTGAAAAGTACATTTTCTGTCTTAAAACTGCATTGTAACATCCTATGGAAGTGTACATATATCTATAATAGATATTTGAATATAAACTTATTCTTATGTACCCTCTCTCTCTCTCTCTCTCTCTCTCTGTTTTCTTGTTCCTTCTTGTTGATGCATGTGAAATGTTCTTTGTTATACAGTGGAATATGGCATTGTACATGCTATTGTTGACAATAAAGCATTAGCCTATATAAAAAAAGGAATACAAGGGGATCAAGGGAATCACATGACTAGACAGGAACCATGACTAAACTACAAAATAAAAGACAGGAAAACCATGAACAAAAAAAACAAACCCAAACCCCAAATTACAAATACCAGCAGACAACCTAATCCAGCACGAATTAGTGCATAAAATGTCACCAAAATGCAGTATTGCAAAAGGTCCACTTTTTGAGAAAAAGACCCCCCCCTCCTTTCACTAGGCTGGCTACGGGCCTGTATATGATAAATGAAGTCTGCACAGATATTGTAATAATAGCTCAAGAAGCGGAGGTTGTATGGATCCAAGTGCAGCTTTATTTTAAAGCAAAATACAAGGAAACAAGGAACCAAGGCAGGCCAATATACATACAGAACAGTGTTGCCAACTGATTTCAGCCAAAACTGGTAGCTAAATGTCACTAGATGATATCATAATGGCAAATTCACTGATCTATATAAAGATGAATAGAGATCAGTGGGCAAGATGAGAACTTAGATAAGATTTGTCCAAGAAGTTGCTATATTTGTCCCTAAACTTTTGAAAAAAGTCTCAAAAGGGGTGGGGAAGTCGCTAAATCTAGCTACAAAATTGTTATATTGGCTAAACTGATACAGAACATGACCAAACAAGAACTAAAATCACAGGAGCATGTATGTGGGAGTAATGATTGCAAGAAACAAGAAACACCTGAAAACAATTGTGACCCTGGGGGCGTATTACAGAAAGATCCTAACTTTAAAATCTTATCTTATCTGTTTGGTAACCATGGTAATTTCAGTTAGGACCACATTTAGGACAAAAGCTATTACAGAACAGCATTTCCTAAGTGCGTTATCTTATCTTAACTACAGATAGGAAAGGGGTATTACAGAAACCTCCTAACTTGACAAAAAATCCTAAAAACTGTCTTAACTTTAGGACAACCCCACAGCTGTCCTAACTTCAAAATTATTTGAAAGCTAACGGAAAAAAACGCTTACAACTGTGCTGTCCGAGAATGGTATTACATTTATTAATAGTTGAAAATGAAGAACGAAGATGTTTAATGGTAGAAAGACTCTTGGAGGACCCTGAAGATGTGTTATATTTTGGTAATTACAGACTGCCACACAACATATTACAGTTAGCACAGGAACTGCAACCAGCATTATAGAGACCAACAAAATTGTCACGGAGCATTACTGGTTGTAGTGCAAGTGACTAATGCCTTACGTTTTTTTGCAAAAGGCGATTTTCAAAGTGAAGTAGCTTTTGTTTACCTCATCAGCGGCTAGCGTACTGTTGGTTGCTTGGTAACAGACCTGAGAGTGGATTGTCGAGCTTGATTATGCCATTTAAGATTTCCTAACTAGAGATAAGATACGATTTTGTAAGATAGGATAAGAATCCCAAATCAAGTTAAGATTTGCTTCTGTAATACGAATTTGCGAAAAATCCTAATTTAACATGTCATATCTTAAGTTAAGACCTAAGATAAGAAACTTTCTGTAATACGCCCCCTGGACCACAAAACCAGTCTTAAGTCGCTGGGGTATATTTGTAGCAATAGCCAAAAATACATTGTATGGGTCAAAATTGTCCATTCTTCTTTTATGCCAAAAATCATTAGGATATTAAGTCATGTTCCATATTCCATGAAGATATTTTGTAAATTTCCTACTGTAAATATATCAAAACTTAATTTTTGATTAGCAGTATGCATTCCTAAGAACTTCATTTGGACAACTTTAAAGGATTTTCTGAATATTTCGATTTTTGGCACCCTCAGATTCCAGATTTTCAAATAGTTGTATCTCGGCCAAATATTGTCCTATCCTAACAAACCATACATCAATGGAAAGATTATTGATTCAGCTTTCAGATGATGTATAAATCATATGATTTGTTTTGTGGTCCAGGGTCACAATTAGAGAAGGAACACAACACAAAAGATCAAAGTAACTAAAACATGATGAAGATAGCTGCATTCTTGAAGAAGTAGAAGCCATCTTCAAATTGTGCTGTTCTGTCGAGCCAGAATGTAGTCTTTTCGTTTCTGCGGCCTCTTGCACAAATGATACAGAAAAACACACACCACTAGTATAAAGCAGGAGGATGCAGCAGCTACCACCAGCCACACAGACTCTGAGTCTAAAGAGAGGATGAGTAAGAGATCAAAGCAGATAACTTTAAACATCTAAACAGACACTGTGAAGTAAAATATTAGATTTACAATTTACAGGTTCTCTAATTCTTCTTTTTCAGTTTCAAATGTACAAAACAGTTCTCTGTGAAAGATAAGGTAGGCATTTTTTGCTAGAAACATTTTTGTTATACTTTTTGAAAGTCTCTTCACATTCTGATAGAAATCAATAATTAAAGTGGTCCAAATAAGCTTAGGACTTGAAAATGTTCAGCCAGTCATTGTGTTCGGTCTGAATGCTATGATTGGATGTCCAGCCTGTCTGTTAAACTGTGCATTTGCATCCCTTCATGCAGCCAATAGTGAAAGTTTGGGGCGTGGCTACTGTAGAAGGCAGATTCTGTTACAGAAGTGAAAGCCAAAAATACGAATACACATGCCTTCCAAATCAAACACCATATTCAGGTCATCAGCTCATCATGAAACGGGTGTCAGACAGAGGAGACATTGAAAATGTGCAGTGTTTGGGGCTCCAGGAACAGGGTTGGAAACACTGCACTTGATTAGCAGCATGAATGGCACCTCAAGCATTTACTGATTACATTTGTGTGCTTTTAAAACAGACACACAAACGTAATTAATTCATAAATTTATTCCACATAATTTTACGTGATTCTAATACTGTTCTTTTAGAAGTATGCCTATAGATTGAATGCAATCTGATGACAGGAAGATGTGTGAAAGGAAAAATGTCTTTGTAACGTGTTACAACACTAAAGCCTTTATAGAAGCACATTGTAAGGAGTCAGCTATGATTAATGTATTCCATTAGAGAGAACAGCTGCCTTCACAGCACAGCCAAATATCACTCACTTTAGGAAAGTAGATGTGTTCACACCATGTCGTAATTACTGTAATTCTGAGATGACAAAACATGACGTTCTACTCAGAGATATTCCAATTCCTCAGACTCTGAATTATGCATTTCTATGGCAACTCTATCAATGCCAAAATGTTCAAGTACTTTCAGAACTCGTAAATACTACTCGTAAGCTGGGAATGTTCTGAGAGATACGACTTGGACTGCATGAACTGCTCCAAGTAGAACGTCACGTGTTGTTTTCTTGGAATTACGGTAGTTACGACATGATGTGAATGCAGATAATATCCTACAGTGAGTGATGTTTGGCTGGACATGTGATCAAAGCTGAATGAGGTGACCTGCTCATGTACTAAATATGGAAAAGTGTTTCCCTTGTGTTTTTGATAGGTTTTGCTTACAGATGACAACGTTGTCAAACCGATCACATGGATCCACTAAAAACAATGTTTTATGCATGCCAGGCCAGTAGTTGGCGATGTCACTTTACCAGTGCATATACGCATTCCGACAGACTGACATCATAGCATGACATCACCGTTTTCACAAATTTGGCTTTTCGTATTTTCCACAGAGACAACAACATTATCGTTTTTAAAAACTTGCACACTGAAACCCATTTTCAAAAGGCTGCATTTGCAGGTCATCAAAATGCTGCTGCCCTGTAAATGAACAGCCAAAACGCATAAAAAGTTTCTGTTTTTATTTGAAATCGGTGACATGTAATCGCCCCCTAAAACTTGGCCCCTTATTTGGCTACTGATATGATCACATGTGAGTTTAAATAATTTCAGATGAACACTTCAAGAAAAGAAGCATACACTAGCCCCTCTGATCAAAGGGTACCCACCTTCCAGTTTGATTTGAGTGACAACTTCCTGTTTCTGGTCTTCATTTTGACATATGCACTTCAATTCCGTCCCATTGTCCTCATCCAGAAGCTCAAGGATAACCAGCTGCACCACCAGATGGTTGCCTGAGATACTGAAAACACATCATATGTCTGTGTGATGATAAATTTCACTTAGTGCTGAGTGCTGGAAGAAAGTGTTCTCCATTATTGTCAGGACTCTGTGGCCTCATTTATAAAATGTTGTGCAGAAACCATCCTAAATTTGATCTTACGATCATCTCTCAAATATGCATAAGTGTGATTCATAGAATGAACGTATGCACAAAAAACACACGTGCACCTCTCTTTCAGATGTGAAATCTATGAATCGCGAATGATCTTGAACTTGCGTGCAACTGAACGGTTTCAGCTCTCTGCCTTGTAAACGGCTAATAATTAATGTCATTAACATATAAATGATCACCAGTCATCGTCCAAATTCTTTTATTTAGAACAGCGAGCTGCAAGAACAGCTTACATTTCCAAAAACCTGCAGTACTCCGACAATAAAAAGTGCGTACGTCTGTTCAGACCCTGATGGGACGCTAAGCTCTTTTCCACGTCAAAGGCAGTTTTTATAAATACAAGTGTTGGTGTGAATCACCCAAGATCAAATTTGTGTGTACACAGGCTTTATAAATGAGGCCCCACGTCTCTACCGTTTTTTCCTGCATTGTTTTTTGTTTCCCCTTATTCCACAGCCACACACAGCTGATCACTCGTTTCTCTTTCACCTGCTCTCTTCTGCTGAGCTCTTGTCTTATTCTGATTTGCCTTGTTGTCTTTTGTTTTTTGATCTGTGTGTGCTAGAGCTCTCTGCCCAGTCCTGTGTTCTGATTTTCAACAAAGTTCCTCTTTTGGTCCTCAGTATTTCACTGTGACATTTATAACACTATACTTTGCTGTAAATATATATATACAGTTCTTCACATTTTTTGCTAGGACTTACAACGGGTTCTCCCCACTCAGTAACAAACCCGCTGTGAAGCCTGATGGAGATCGCTAAAAGTAATTTGAAAGTGTGTGAAATGGCAAAAATGATATCAGACAGTGTCGGACTATTGGACTGGCCATCTCTACATGTTGTTCCTCCACCAGCGGCCCTACCAGCATTCCTACAGGGGACAAGGGATTTGGGGAATAGATGGGACTCAAGGCTGGACTCCAAGTCTAAATGTTCCATGATCATTACAAGACCAAGACCATGAAAGTATGGTTTTGGTTTCATCATAGCATTTAAGGTCCTTGTACACTGAGTCCGAAATTTTCGTATGTGTGTTTTCAAATTTTACAAAATGGAGTCTTCAAGCAGTGGGGATGATTTTGTTGTCCTCTCGCTTCTTAAAAAGAGAAAAATAAATATAAATATTGGGAAATATTGGGTCCATCCAATCCTGAGATATAGAGAGGAAGGAGAGTTAAAAACATTAAAAGCCACATTAAAAAGAAGACCAACCAAATTTCTGTGAACTCAGTGTGAAAGACCTTTTACAGTGCTTTATGCTGCAAGACGAAGTGGATGAACTTGTCAGACGCCATTCTGGATTTTGGCGTTTGCTTGTACGGTGGCTCTGAATTGTCAAAACACCTCAAAATGCTTGCTACGGATGCAAAAAAACAGAAAATCGAACAAGATTTGATTTTTTTTATGATAGACAAAAGGCAATGTTTAAACGTGACTGACACAATGTAAGGTCGTATTTATTGTTTAACGTGTGAAAATTTTGTATGAAAATTACAGTGTACGAAAATTGTATGAAAATTGTACGAAAAGTGTACAGTGACCTAGACTCAGCCCCTATTATGGTTATGAAAGGTTCCTTTTTTGGTTTTGGGAGTCCCCAACAACAGGTTGACATGCATGCAAGGTCAAAAAACACTTTCATTTTCTTATACTATGCATTTATTTTTACCTTATTTGCTCAACGACTCAACGACTCCCAAACGACTCCCAAACGATTCATTCAACAATTCATTTTTCCAAACCACTCCTTTGCTTGATGCTAATCTTGCAGTGATTGGTCGATTTCATTTAAAGCAGGGTTTGTGAGCTTTTAACGCTTTTAACGCTCCAAAAGCGGCACCTAGTGGCAAAGAATGAATTTGCATTTTCATTCAGAACAACGCTAAAATCAAGTTTTCCCAGGTCTGCGCGGCGCAACAAGTGGGCGGGCAGTATGCTAATGTTTCATTTTGATGTCAACATGAAACGGCTTGGGATTCGTTTTAAAAACGACTCATTTCAATGATTCAGAGTCGACTCTTTCTTTTGAGAGACAATAACTTTATACACAGTGCACTTTCAGATTTAAAACTTTGCAGGATGTTTTCATTCACGTAGAGCTGTGTTACACACTGCATGAAAGGTAATTTTCAAAAACCCATAATAGGGGCACTTTAACTCTGACTTGCTGATTGCTCTTTGCTGGTGTGTTTCTGGACTGGAGCAAACTGTGCTCTACAGAGGTTTGCATGACTGTGACATGAAACCAGACTTCACTCATCCCAAAGGAAAGCAGATTTACACTGTCTGAATCACTCAGACCCTCTTCTGATCTTTGTGTTGACTCAGACTCAACCTAGCCTGGTCTCTGACTCAAATGAGCTGGGGTCGACTACAACAGTGCCACAGGCAGAGAATGTCTGGTTGGATATCAGTCCATCTCAGGGACGACACACACTGACTTTCACACCCTCACTCACACACAAGGACTAGTTTTCAGTTCACCTAATCTGCATGTGTTCGTGGAGGAAACCGAAGAACCCAGAGGAAACCCACAGTAACTCCACACCCAGAGAACAGAAACCTGGCTCCAATAAATCAGATGAATATATTAGTTTAAATGAGTTTACTCCCCTAATCTATTGTTATAAACATGAGCCTCATGAAGTGTTGCAACAGTTTAGTGATATTCGAGGTCTCAAATAATTAGCCTCCTTAACAGGAAGCCTCTGTAGCGTCTGCATAAACTCATTGATGGTTGATTACATTTGGTCTTAAGAGACCCCTTTTAGCCTTTTGACTTTTTGCATATAAATTACTAACCTGGCCTCACTATTTACATTTATATGGACGCTAAATTACCAATGGTTTCTCCCCACTATCAAAAAGATGCTACACAGATCACCTCTCTGGTCTCCCCATCAAACTTCAAACGCATTCCGAAGAGGAGTGAACGACCTCTCTCCCGTCAGGCACCAACGTCTAACTAGACCAGTGGTCTTCACAACTACAAATACAGATCACACACACACACATATAGACATTTTCTTTATTTAGGCCATAGTTAAGCCATTATAAATGTATCTGGTATATTCATGTGTTTTAGGTATATTCCCCTATTATATTAACCTAGTTCTAAACCTTTACTTGTATTAGTTAGACTTTAAACGCCTATATTCAAGTGTTTCAGTGTATATCTACAGTTTTAATGTCTGCCTAGGAGTAACTTTCTTGGTATCAAAATGATCTTCTTTTTTATTCCTTGAACAATGTTGTATGTCTATGTGATCATGAAATGTACCATACAATTTTTACTATGCTTTGAGAAAATCAGAATTTCAGATCAGCAATAAAAATGCAATGGGCCATAAACGGAGACAAAGAGTTTCTCCCGCTTCAAAATTCATGCCTCTGATTGGCCACTCCACCCAAAAGTGGGTGTGGCTATGAAGTATCAAAAGTTCCAAACTCAGACTAAATTGGGCTCAAAACCCTCTCCTTGGAGACAGACATGCTCCAAATTAATTCTCTTGAGTTTTAACCTTCCGGCAAGCTACCTCAAGTAACTTTGTGGACTAGCTGTGGACTTTCCTACCTTCAGAAGAACCTGAGGAAAATCTTCAGATTACTCCTAAAGAAATCATCAAGAACCTTTTGTCTACGCAAAACCAATACAAGTAATCGTTTACAAACATTTAGATGCGTGTTTAAGTTTGAACCCTTTTTAAGGTGAATTTGCTTCTTTGACGATTCTCATTCGGTTGTGGTTGAATACTGTGAAATACTGCCATTCTTTTGCTCTCTCTCTTCCTTACTTTCTTTCATTCTGTGTATATATATATTTTGCCTAGTTTAGTTGTATGTTAGCTATAGTTTCATTTATTAAATCCCTTATATTCACAATTGATTGTCTCTGTGTTCTGCTCACGATTCGAAGTCACTGAATGCTGCTCTTTGCTACATGCTAAACTACTGCTAGTACTGTATAAGTAGGAAAGCTATTCTTCCTTGGCCAGGAAAATAATCTTTCCTAGAATTGATAAATAATTATATTGTCTGCTCGGTGGACGGACAGATCAAATAATTGTAATATCGAGTCTGCTACAGTTAATTCTAAAATCTAATCTAAATATTTATTATTAATTATAACCAGTTATAATTAATGGTAAATATTCCCCTTTTGAGCTAATTTACTACACCTCCCAAGCAGCCACACAGACCACTCTGTAGGCTACAGTGTCATTCTTTAGTTTTATTTTATGCGTAGCTGGTGCAATGAGCCCTGCCAGCCATCGGACTCACCATTGCTGCATTCTCACCCAAGTGCCTAGACCACACTCTCATGTACTCTGGACTGTCGGCTCTCGCCTTTGTCCTTTTTTCACACACAATTTTTAAATGGACCAATGCAGGCATCAAGGTTACCTCTTATCTGTCTGAAATGCACGTCCACCCAGGTAAGAGTTTTCAACTGGCTGGTCATTGACTATCCATGTCACATCTGTGGACTGAGCCAACTGGTTTCCAACAGACACCATACACTGGATCACCAAACGTGAGCCTGCAAGTTAACAGCACTATTAAAGGTTGGTGAGTAACTGTCTGATAATCACTACATTACAGTAATAAACATTGGCCTCATTCACTCACTGTGGGAAGGTTCTTACAGGGAATTGATGATTCAGTACTTAAAATCATATTTTTAATCAGACTTTTTAAATGACCAGTTCGGTCCATTTAGGTGAGAGAGATGAGACTGTGCAGAAAAGCCTTTATGGAGAGTACTTGATGGACTCACTGTCCATTATTGTGCTGTATACATGTGCAAAGGTGTGTCAAATCCAAATGAAACTGGCTAAGCTCCATTTCAAACTATAATATGGACAGTGTCGTGCAATGTGTGACCTGCAAATAAACATATCATCTAAAAATCTGACAATAAAGCCCTGTAAATCAATATTGTTAGCAGTGTAGACTCACCTAAATGACTTTCAATGAAGGATCCGTTCGCAGGAAAGACAATGTAGGGGAATGAGTGGCTCGATGCTGTGAGAAAACATTGTTAAATTACCAGGGAGTAGAGTTCAAATTGTTATTTTAATCGGTTTTAGATCAATACATTGGTTAAATACTGATAAATATCTCTGGTACTTGCATGTGAAAGCACTGAGACTGTTAGAGGTGACAGCATCTGGCGCAGCACCATCTGATACTGGCACTAAAAAAAGAAAAGATGTCAGGTGGAGTCATCAGTTGCTCAACTATCTGACAGGTTTAGAAGGAAAGAGCCATCCATATGACACAGGAAGCAAAACGTAGGGAATTTATTTACCTGACACTTTAACTCTCCAGGTCCTGCTCACATTATACTGAATATTGTTGAAAATCACATTTAGCCTACAAGTGTAGAAGCCCTCATCTTTCACAGAGATGTTTTTGATGGTCAGAATTATGCCTCTCTCGATTGTATACTGTCCTTTGCCAATAGGGAGAGCTGTGCTCTGAAAATCCTGTAAATGAATACATTCTTCAATCATTTTGGTCCTTTCGATTCAAATATTTATTTACATGTTTTCCACAATGTGCAGTGACCTACCTTGTACCACTCTGGATTTTTTGACCTTTTGAAATATTTCAGATGGGGACAAATGATCTCTGTATCTTCTCCTGCGCGTGCAGTGTAGGGAATTACAGTCATGTTCGGCTCCTCGGCCTCATAGATCATTACTGTAATACTCCCAGTGAGGCAGAACGTGTCGCTCCTGAGTGAAAAATGCATTACAAACTCCATTTAGACCAACATCCTCATATAAGGGGACATTATATTTTAGTGAATTTCTCCAAGACTATACATGCCACAGTTTTAAGTCTGGATGTCCTGTACAGAGCACATTCAAGGCTTTTCAGAGATACTTAATGTTTGGATGTTTCACTATGACCACTCCCTCTCCTTGGTCTTTAAATATGTCTGATATTAATTTAGTGACACTCTTCTGGTTCTAGTCAGGATTCTGACTAGAAGCAGAAAATCTGAGCACATCACACCAGTCCTCAGGTCCTTACACTGGCTTCCAGTTACATTTAGGATTGATTTTAAAGTACTTTTACTCGTTTATAAATCACTCAATGGCCTAGGACCTAAATACATTGCAGATATGCTCACTGAATATAAACCTAACAGACCCCTCAGATCATTAGGATCGAGTCAGTTAGAAATACCAAGGGTTCACACAAAACAAGGGGAGTCCGCTTTTAGCTATTATGCCGCCCGCAGTTGGAACCAGCTTCCAGAAGAGATCAGATGTGCTAAAACATTAGCCACATTTAAATCCAGACTCAAAACTCATCTGTTTAGCTGTGCA
>JAFVLL020001240.1:0-19984 GCA_021397915.2 Tor tambroides | reverse complement strand
AAAAATGTATTTAGTTACCACTTGTAGCACACTTGAACCCATCTTTCATACACTAGTACACTCAAGTGTACTACAAGTGGTAACTAAATACATTTAAGTACAAAGAGAGAATGTTAAAAGCACATTTTAGTTTGTATTCATGGTCTCAAAATAGCACAGTTGAGTACACTTAGATGATCTTAAGTTTATCTTAAGAAGTACTGAAGAATCACTTTTAGTACAAAATTAGTTCGCGAAAATAGAGCACTTTAAGTACATTATGGAAGTGTACTTGTTTTTCACCTAAAAGTCCAGGTAACCAAAACTTCAAAAAGGTTATAAATGTCATAAAATGAATCCATATGTTTTGAGTGATTTAATCCAGTCTTCTAAAGAGATATGATTTCATTATATGATTCAATATTACATTGAGGCTTTTATTTATATCTACACAATAGGGCTGTGCAATTAATCGCATGCGATTGTCATGCGCATCTCATCAGTAAAGCCGGTTCTGTGATTAGTAGTAAATCTCCATCACCTGCTTTCAAATGGAGCGGCATTTACTACACAGAGCCATAGTTCACTGACAAGCTAGGCAATATCGTGTTCATTATCGCAGACGAATCGCATGCGATTAAAGGGTTAGTTCACCCCAAAATGAAAATTCTGTCATTAATTACTCACCCTCATGTCGTTCCAAACCGGTAAGACCTTCGTTCATCTTCGGAACACAAATTAAGATATTTTTGATGAAATCGGAGAGCTATCTGACACTCCATAGACAGCAACACAACTGAAATGTTCCCAGGTCCAGAAACGTAGTAAATACATCGGTAAAACATGTGACATCAGTGGCTCAACTTCAGTTTTGCGACGCTACGAGAATAAATTTTTTTTTGCCCAAAAAAAAGAAAAATAACATAATTTACTCAACCATTCTTCTCCCCTGAGTTACATCGTCCGCCATTTTAGAGAGTATCACAACGCATACGCACACTGTCCCCTAAGCGTAAACAACGCTTAATACACAGATTACGTTCATGCGCACGATTTCCCCCCGAACGTGAACAACGTTGATTACGTCAAATGCGTTCTTAGGTACTCTCCAAAATGTTGGAAGACGTAACTTGGGGGAGAAAAATGGTTGAGTAAATTATTTTTGTTTTCTTTGCACAAAAAAGTATTCTCGTAACGTCGCAAAACTGAAGTTGAGCCACTGATGTCACATGGACTGTTTTACCGATGTATTTACTACGTTTCTGGACTTGGGAATATTTCAGTTGTGTTGGTGTCTATGGAGTGTCAGATAGCTCTCCAATTTCATCAAAAACACCTTAATTTGTTTTTCGAAGATGAATGAAGGTCTTACGGGTTTGGAACGACATGAGGGTGAGTAATTAATGACAGAATTTTCATTTTGGGGTGAACTAACCCTTTAATTGCACAGCCCTACTACACAATGATTGACACATACATATGGGCTGCATCCAAAATCGCATACTCTTTGAGTGGGTACTTCTTTTAAATAAGTAATTACTAAAAATATACGTTCTATATAGCATGAATTTAATCCAGACATAATACATTCACTATTTTGTTATTGACATGTAATCTACCAGTGTCGGTTGCATCACTTCACAAGTCCTCTCCCATGGCCTCATGGGATAGTAAAGTGTCCATTGGATGTGCACTTCAGTACAGTTTCTTACATCTTGAAAGGCTACAGCAATCTGTCATGCCAGATTTTGAATTTGTGATAAAATGAACATAAATTTTAGAGCTGAGACCTTGTTTCTTATCGTTATAACAAAGCTCTTTGTGATTATTGCATGGGAGGCACATTATAAATAATGTTTGGTGAAGGGAAGAACCACAGACCTGGCAACCTTAGCTTGGACTATGGGTGATTCATACGGTCAAATAGAGCCTGCATTAACTGAGCTATTTCTCAAAGAGATTGCATTATCATTGCATTAACTTCAGCAACCATAAATTTACACAAGAGGCATTTTCTTCACACATTAGTTGCATTCACACTCGTTTTTCCGCCCCCTTTTAAATTGAAAGGATATAATTGCACTGATCATCGGCTTTTTTAAACCCTTAGGCGATGACCGAGTTAATTGCTTTTATCGACCAATACCAATTATTGGCTGATATATCGGCGCATCCCTATTTATAACGTTTTTGGATCGTTTACAGTTTGTTTACCTGGATTTTCTCAGGTTTCATTAAAAATAACTTAATTTCATGTTTGGAATGACATGATGGTGAGTAAATGATAACAAATAGCATTTTTGTGAGAGAATTTTGCAGTTAATTGCTTTAATCGACCGATACGGATTATTGGTCGAGATATCGCTGCATCCCTATTTATAACCTTTTTTGGATCTTTTACATTTTGGTTACATAGACTTTCTCAGGTTTCATTAAAAATAGCTTAATGACATGATGGTGAGTAAATGATGACAAATAGCATTTTTGTAAGAACTATCCCTTTAAGTAAGCACTTCTCACTTCAGAAGTTTGGCATTGAATTCATCAAGAGCCTGTGGTGTGTTTGTGTGTGTGTGTGTGTGTGTGTGTGTGTTGGCGTCAGCGTTGAATGTTCTCTCTCAGTGAATACGACCTGTGTACTGACGTCAGTCGTGCCGAATCACAGCACACACTGCGGCACACATCTGTAACTGTATCCTTCGCAGCGCGTGGGGATGGATGTGTGTGGAAGTTTCAGCGGGCTAAAAATGTCCCCACTCTCCCGGGTCCTGGCACAGCATGCCTTTGTGTGTGTGTGTGTGTGTGTGTGTTACACGGCTGAATGACGTTAGTTCATTGAGCTGATGGTAGATGAGCACCACCCCTCACTCACGGCCTTATAAGGTTCTCTGCAGAGTAAAGCTCCAAATCCCACCTGTGCAGACACTGTATGAGTGTGCAGATAACTTACTGTAGTGTGGGAGTGTGTGTGACGTTACAGTACGCTGTAATGCTGGCTTTTATTACATGTGCTTATTTTAACACATGCATGTGATGCATATAATATGTTAGAGGCATGGAAAAGGCACACATCCCAGCTTTGAGAAAGTCAAGCCGTTGATATTATTATCAGTGCTTTAAAGAGATCTGAATATTCCCACAGTCCCGATCATGGAAAACCTTGAAGTGTAAGGGGCTGTTGAAGGTGAGGTGTGAGAGATCTGCATCAATACCAACACCAAATGGAATTGTAGTATGTTTTAGTAGCCCACTTGGACCAGATATAACATGAAGCTCCACCAACGGTGCAAGCTTTGGTGTGGGACTACCTGTTTGGAAACAATCATCATTTTTGTAAATCAGTTTTGCGACACTCGTGGTGCAGAAATGACACACTTTACCTTTTTGAAAAGGTGTTTTCCAAGCCTGGAAAGGTACTTGTATTGATATACTTTATGTAGTAAACCACATGCCGTTCAAATATTTGGGGTCAGTAGGATTTTAATGTTTTGAAAGAAGTTTCATATGCTCACCAAGTTTGCATTTATTCGATCAAAAACAGTGAAAACTAATATTGTGAAATATTGTTACTTAAAATTGTAATTGTATTCTTATTATAATTTAAGATAAATCAAAATAACTGTTTTCTGTTGTAAAATTTTTTTAAAAGTAATTTATTCCGGTAAACAGCATTTATTTGACATAAACGTGTAATGTTATAAAAGATGTCTACAGTCATTTTTGGTCAATTTCATGTGACCTTGTTGAATAAAAGTATAAAAATAATAATAATAATAATGACCCCAAAACTTTTGAACAGTAGTGTAGTATACAGAGCTGGGTATTAACTGATTACATGTAATCTGGATTATGTAATCAGATTCCAAAAAATCATTATATTGTGTTACATATTATAATGCTCATAATCAGATTTGTTACTTTTTTTATGGATTACATGATTACATATTCACACTATGGCAGTAAATCATTCTTAATTTGATTCTCCCCAATTCTTTTTTCTCTTTTAAATTGTTCTTTCTAAAGATCCTACTGTGTGTCATTCCATCTAGCTTTGACTACATTCACAATATAGAATAGTCATGGAAATGTCATGTAAATAATTTTGCATTCCATGCTTCTGAATTTGCTTTTTTTTTTTTTTTTTTTTTTACATTTTTATGATCTACTTAATTATTATCTTTTTATCAACTCACAAACCCACTGCTGTTCTTACATTAAGTCCAGTTTGGGAAACCCTGGTTTAATATAGCATTTAATGCATTTTATGATGTTGATTATAAAAAATGTAAAATTTTCTTTCTCTTTGCTTTTTTTTTTTATATAAATATGGTATGTTTAATGCTAAGTTTAAAACAAGTTAGACAAATAGTAATCTAAAAAGTAGTGAAAATACATTATCTAAAATGTGTAACCTAGATTACGTAACTAGTTTTCATCATGTAATCTGTAATCAGTAATAGACTACATTTTGAAAGTAATCTACCCAGCTCTGGTAGTATATTTTTATATTATATGTAAATGTACATTTTTAATTTTAGTTTTCAGTTCTTCTGAGTAGGGTAAATTTATAATTGAGTCCACTTTTGCATTTCAGTTCATTCTGTGATTTCCATATGTGTGAAATATCTGGCAACTCAAGTGGAAATTGTCCATAGCAATTTCTATAAAATGTAAAAAAAAAAAATAAAAAATTTTAAAAACTTAACCAGTAAACACTTTCCTGGACAAGTCAGGGAACATAGGACATAAAGTGGGGTTTTTATGTGCAGTTTTGTCAAAATGAATCTTTTCGTGATGATTCATACACTTGAATCATTTAAGTTCTGTAGTCTTGTCTTTTTTGACATCATAAAGATGGTTGTGTGATTGATACATCATGCACGCTGTAGTGCACGAATTCCAGGAACAGAATTTTTGAATCGAATTCTGGAAAAGCTGAATCTTACCAGTAGCTCCTCCCCCTCGTTCCGGGATGCTGTGATTTCCGGGAGCGGCTTTTTGAGCTCCCTCTCTTTTTTTCTCTCTTTTTTTTTTTTTTTTCCCACGCTACGTGTTTTCACAGTCCGGCAGCTTATAATTTCACCCTCTGCAATTTTCTCCATCCTTCTGGTTTTCTAAGTAAAGAGGAAAGAGGCCCTAAAAATGGCCGCACTATAAAAGCGCTTGACGTCGGGGTTGCTGCGGAGATGTGAGGGGGCTTTCATGTTCTCAGCGCTGCGCTATTAGACCTGCGGCTCTCTCTGCTCCGCTGCTGCACAGCGCTGTATTTATAGATGAGGTTTGCCTCTTCAGCTCTGAGCTCAGGCCTGGTCCTTCCCGTAGATTTAAACTGGGGCCTAATCGGAACTGTGGAGCTCCGTGCTGGGGCCTACTTCTCCTCAGCTCCATCACAGGGCCTACTGTCATGCTTTCTGTGTGCAATTAAAGTAAGTAATGGAAAAGCATCACAGGATTGCTTTCAGAGGTTAAGTGAGGAATTGAAGCTGTATTTGTTTTGAATGTAAATAACAAATCAGGTCAGTTGTTCCATGTTGTAATGGCTAGTTCTCTTTCATGTACGACATCATGACGACTGCGTCCAAAGCAACGACAGCTTCAGGTAAAAGGTTTGGGAACAAAATCAGACCAGTCTAAACAAATAAGCTCACTCCGATACAGGCGAGGTTGTGTATTCCAGGACAGAGTTGGTGTCAGAATAAGCTGGATGGAAAGAGGGCAGCGGTTTATACAGGAATACGTACACAGATAAAAACACTTGTAAACTTAGTAAAAGTGAACGTCACAGTTGACCTCATTTACTTTCTGGAATTCTGTGATAAATCATTCAAGATGCAAATGTACCATCAAAGTAGTCTTTACAGCTTGCGCGGCTCGTAAAAAAAAATCATTCTTTTCAGTTGGACCTTGAATGAATCTTTTGATTCAGTTCACAAAAACTGAATGATTCTGTTAACAAATTAAACCGATTCGGTTCTTGAATTCTACTTACTGACTCAATGATCCGGTCACTGCTTTTAACAGCTCGCCGGAGGGTAAATTATTAGTGAATAAATACACTTTTAGTCTGTTCCTAACACAAAGCCATCGTATGGCTTCAGAAGCCTTGTAAAAACATAGCATACAAGTCATATGGACTAGCTATTTTTAGGATACTTAAGGTGTTTTTATGTCTGTCTTGAACCCTAAAAGTACCAGTCCCCATTTATTGTAATTGCAAGGAAAAGTGATCAATCTGTTGGTCATCATGGGGTACTACAGTATGTAGTTTGACGTACTACAGGTTTAAAACAACACAAGAATGAGTAAATGACTTTTTTTTTTTTTAATCAAATATCCAGTTTCACCTCACATTTTAGAAATGCGCATGTCTTTTCATGTCGACTTTAAACCCCGTGTCTGAAGTCGTGATCAATCACAAGCCCAGAATTACAGCACATCACCTTTTTTTTTTTTTTTCAGAATTGATGGCGAACAGGTGTGTGCGCACGCTAATGCTGACTGTCTACGTTCTGATCTTTTAATCACAGTCAGTGAGAGTGTTATATAATGAAAACGGCTCGTAGTTGTTTGTGTGCGTCTGAGTGGATTAGACGTGCGATTGAACAGGGCAGGAGTCAGGAGCGCCACTTTCGGATGAGGCTCACATACGCTTGTGAATGGATAAAGGGAGACAAACAGAAAGAGAGCAGATTGTCTGCATCAGGGCTCGCTCGCTCGCTCTCTGTGTTTGTGCCGAGCGATGATGTCATAAAGCTTTTGGCTCCTCTCAGGCTGTTCAAATCTGTGTTGAACGTTTCCAGGGAAACAGTGATGCTTGTTTATCAACCGTTGGCAAGGTCAGTTACTCCTCAGGCCGAAGGAAGGATCCAAGAAAGAGTGGTGTTTTCAAATAAACGAAGAAAGGGAGGATTTGTTTGTTTTTTTTGTGTATGAGAGGGCGCTATAGACCAGCATGTTCCTAAAAAAGTAGATTAACAGCGTGTTTCTACTCTAAATAGTGCTTTTAGGTTTTATTTTGTGTTGTCTGTGGCCGTTTGATCATCTGACTAACGTTCGTTTCTCCTTTTTTCCACCAGAATGAAGAGTAGAAAGCCGCCGTTTCTTCAACATCAAGACTCAAAATCTCTCCCCGTTCACTGCAAGCCGGACCTCAGAAAACTGGACCTCAATAAACTCACTAACCTCATTTTCCAGAGCCACATTATCACCCGGACGCTACCAAAACCATATGGACAAAACAGACCTCATAACATCACATATCTGGACCTCACAAATGCTGGATTCCACTAACCATAAATCTCTCACAACCGGACTTTCACTGTGCGCACCTATTCAGACATTACCAGACTTTACTGTCCAACTGTTACAGACTCGGTACACATCGATTTCTACCATCAAATGTGGTAAAACAGCACCTTTTGAGGTAAAGGGCAACGGTACTGCAGTAGTAGTTGTAGTTTCTCAAGCAATGTTACATTCATGATATTTATGTAAATGATGGTACCTAACTAGTACCCGACGTACGACAAATTGTTTGGTACAGGGATGCTTTACGAAGCAGCCATATTGTGTTGGGTCTGTACGACAGTCCCCAACAGTGTTGATTGTACCCATTTCCTTCAGTGCTACCAGATATTTCCATTACATATGGGATTACAAGTTGTTATACAGATCTCAATTAGACACTTTTATACACCCAGTACGGGCAACCTCAAACACCCCAACCTCACCTCAGGATTTTACGAAAGAGTTTACACACACACTGTGTTTCAGCACTGTGAGCCATGACTGACCTCATGCTGCCAAACACACACTGTGATGTCTGTCAAACCCGTGTTTCATTTCATACTTGGTCACATTACAGCCCGTGCAATTGTAATAATAAGCATGAATCTCATGGAGTTTATATTGGCCTCCAAACAGAACTACACCCCCATTTTTTTTATTTTTTTTTTTTATTGTTAGCATGAAAATCAAGAAACAATTGTTAATAATTTGCATATATCTCATATAGAGTATATATGGCTTCCAAACAGAACTATGAAATATTTTGGTACTATACCTTTTTTATTTCTTTTTTTTACTTCCTATTTTTATTTTTTAGCACATTTTTAAAACCTTTTTTATTTTAAAATAATTTTGGTACAAATTTTTTTTTTCCCAGTGATATATGCACAAGTTTGCTTACCGTAAATCAAATTTTACATTATTACCTGATTACCTGATAAACAATACAGTTGAGATTTTGTGAATGATTATGGGTGGACTTTTTTTTATTATCGTCACAAATGAATAGAGGCCTTACAGCCCTGGTTGGGCGCTCAATAAAGAGCTTATTCAAGCGATCACATTCATGGGTGTGTAAATCCCATGACTGAACTAACGTTTCTGATCAGATTGTATCACCAGTAGTTGGTCAAACTGAACAAAAAAAAAAACTTGCACAAGAACGTGCCATAACAGTTCAGTATGATACGTCTAAACCTTGTAGTGCGAGTTGATTTTACAGGCAGCAGTACTGTTTTGTTTTTTTTTGTTTGTTTTTTTTGCTGTTATTTTTTTGTTGTTGTTGTTGTTGTTGTTTTTTATTTCGAGCATCCTGCTGTTAAGCCTTGGAAGCCAGTCAAAGTTGCTCGCAACTTTTTTTTTTTAGGCTGTTTTATTTCATTACAGTTGTATCTTTTATTTCATATGGTTTATTTTTGCTTAAAATAACTATTGTTGGGGCGATGGTAAGCTCACAGCAACAGGTTTAAAAAGAAAAAAAAACTCAATGTCTCATGTTTGCTGCTGAAATGAAACAAACAATGAACAATCTGTAAATTATTGAATATATAGAAATGTTCTTGGTTCTCTTTTAAGAGTTAAAGTATTTAACATTTCATGGTTGGTGTTTCATTATAATTTTTTTTTTCCTTTAGAATCTCGACACATTTTTAAAATGTGTCCACTGTTCTTAAGTTCAATCTTTTTGTGGGGCGTATTTGCTTAATATGTGTAATCCAACCTTTTCGAGAGAATGGTACGGTTCTATAGAGTTTTGAATTTTTTGAAAAGATGCTTATTAATGTAACATGCACATCAGGGACTTCCCTTTTCCCCCCACCAACTCCAGATGGAATCGCTTTTGGAAACCTGTTACACTTGCGTTTCCCTGAGCTCTGATTGGCTGTGACTGTGGTGTTCCTGAAACCTGATAGGCCGTTCTAAAGGTTGCCTGTCATTCGATAGGTTGCAGTTGTCGATTTAGCACCCTGCGGTTGTGTTATGATACAGGGTGTGGGGCATCACTCTTCCCACCATTATGTGGCCAAACCTTCAACATCTCAACCAAACTTGTTCTCCTTTGTATATAATGTATTGTATAAATGAAAACCGGTGATTGGTGGATATTGGACTGACCAGGGATGTTTTGTTTTATGGATGCTCAAAGCAAGCAAATGATTGGTCCTCTTGAATGAATGAATAAACTGAAACATGTAAACAATATGAGTGTATGTACAGATGAATGGATGTATGCACATGTAAACAAATATTTTTGTTTTCAATGAATGAAATGACCAGCAGTAATGAGAGGGCTGTGTAAACCCCTCCCCACCCCCCGTTTAGAAGAATGGTATCTTCTGGAACCTTGACGTGTAATAAAGTAGAAGTGCTTATCTTTTCTGAACTACTTGTTTCCTGTGCTCTTTATGACACGATGCATGCAACACGAGAGGCTATATTGTAAACAGGGCATGTTGTTAAAAAATGGCAACCCATTACATCATGCTCATATTCACAATATAGTATGGCTCTGAGTGCCTTATCATACAGAATCTCTCCAGATCCTTCAGATTCACAGCTCCATGTTAGTACTTCTTCTCTTCAGTTCACCCCACTCATTTTCTGTAGGGTTCAGGTCAGAGGACAGGGACAGCCATGGTAAAAGATTCATTTTGTGCTCAGTGACCCATTTTTGTGTTTATTTTGATGTTTGTTTTGGATTGTTGTCCTGGTGGAAGATCCAAACACGGCCCATTATAAGATTTCTAACAGAGGCAGTCAGGTTTTGATTTTTTATCTGTTGGTATTTGAGAGAATCCATGATGCCATGCGTCTGAACAAGATGTTCAGGACCTCTGGCAGAAAAACAGGCCCACAACATTAAAGATCTAGCAGTATATTTAACCGTGGACATGGGGTACTTTTTATCCCTGTTTGTACTAAACTCATCTCTTTTTTCAGTTTCATCTGAACATAAGCCAGTCCCATTTGAAGTTCCAGTCGTGTCTGACAACTGAATTTGCTGGAGTTTATTTTTGAATGAGTGAGGAGAATTTTCCTTGAAACCCTCCCGAACAACATGTGGTGATGTAGGGGATGTTTGATATATAGATTTTTTTAGGTTTCTGACCCCAAGACTCAACTAATCTCTACAATTCTCCAGCTGTGATCCTTGGAGAGTCTTTAGCTACTCAAACTCTCCTCCTCACCGTGCGTTAGGACGATATAGACAAGTCCTCTTCCAGGCAGATTTTTAACATCTTTAGTTGATTGGAACCTCTGAATTATTACCCTGATGGTGGAAATGGGGATTTTCAATGCTTTGGAATGCAATGCAATGGAAAAAAATATTATGCTATTTGCAATTCAATATGGTACAGATAGTTCTAACGCCTCGGTCTCCATAGTGTTGTGATACGTAATATTCATGTAGCAGGAGTTATGATGAGAGAATGTGCACAAGAAAGAGAGGAGAAATCAATCTACATATAAAATATTGGTCACAAATTATTGGTCACTTTCTAAATAATAAAAGCATAGGACATCTACTAATAATTATATATAAATAAATTGTATTTACAGATGCAAATAGAAACGATGAATTCCGATGCACAGTTTTTCAAAATCGACGCATTGCATCGTAAACTTTTATACCGACGCGAATCAGTGAATCTTGCCATCCAAAACATTTTAAGCATTTTCTTGAGCAGCAAATCAACATAGTGATTTCTGAAGGATTATGTGACACTGAAAACTGGAGTAATGATGCTGAAAATTCAGTTTTGCATCAGTTATATTTTAAATACGTAACTATATGCAAAATAATTTGACAATATTACTGTTCTACTGGATTTTTGATGTAAAAAAAATGCAACCTTGATAAGCATTTTCAAAAACAATCTTACAGACCTGTTTTTACCTATACATCTGTCCTCTAGTTGTATTTTACTATGTCTTGGCTTTTGTTTCCACAGTCAGGTACTCAACGGGAGAGTCTGGATTTGCGGCACGTAGACTGGACTCTAGAGGCCTGCAACATATGGAAAGTCTTTCAGAATGTGGAGAAGGAAAGAATGACATGAGGTTGTACCTCATCAATGGAGTTCTCCGCAGACATTCCTTCAGCAGGAGCTCAGTGACGGGCCAGCAGCAGACAACAGGATCTCCTTACTCTGTGTGTATGTGTGTGTGTGTACAGGGTCAATTTATGGGGGATTTGATGTAACTCAGGTAGATATACACTCGAGACCTTAACCTGCTGCTGGGATTTTACCCTGATTGCATTTAGTATTTAATGAGATTGGAACATGCAGCCTGGCAAAAAGTCCCGCATGAGAAGACAGTGTCCTTGCTTTCACCGGCCCAGATTGTGAGCGCTCTCACTGAGGATGCTGTCCTCGGATACCCCCCTTTAACTCAATTAGCCTCAGTAAACTCGTCTGTGTGCCATTCATTCGTTTCAGATTAGTGATGCACAGGTTCAGACATATTAAAGCAACTGTGAACAGAAGCAAAACTCATGCACTTCAAACTGATAACTGCTGCTAAATTACTTGGTCTATGTATATTTTGTTAGTATAATCAAATAAAGCAATTAGTTTACTCTTCATTCACCTTATTCAGTATTTCAATACAAGTTTGGTATTCACATGTACAAAACTCCCTTCCATGTTGCTAGGATGCTGATATGGTGCTCAAAAACATTTCTCAGAAACACTTTACCAACCCTACAGTACTAATATAATATGCTTATACATGCATACTTACACATATGTTTTAAAAATAAATAAATAATGATATTAAATTGTTTGGTAATGATATTGCTCAGGCCCCAGCTTTATTTGAAGTGTCATCATCTAAGTGAAAAATCACAAGTTTGCTCAGTACACCTCACCAAGCTGCATTATTTGAGGTACCATTTATCTTTGTAGCACAAATGGCACAGGATGGTTAATGGCCCAAACTGATTTAAAAGTTCAGCTAAAAACATCTGACAAAGGCCAATGAGCAGTATTGAAACAATGAAGCCAACATGCAGTAACAAAGCAAGCTTTTAAAGTCTTTAAACCCCCTCCTCCTCGCAGACACACACACACCTGGTTTATAAAGTGTTTATAGGTAACCAGGTAGCTGACTGACAGGAATGCCAGACATGTAGTCATGGTCTCTCATTAGGCAGAGAGAATGACAGAGGTCCAATACCAGAACATGCAGACACACAATGGCTTTTTTAAAGCACACCTTCTCAGTGTTGTCTTTGTTGGAGTTTCTTTGCTGTGGTAAAGTTTCATCTTCATCACAGGCGTACGCACTTACTCTGCAGAATCCACAGATATAGCGTGTTTTAAAGCACTCAGAGAGCAGAGGGTCCCAGCTGTTAAACTAAACACAGTCAAAATCATCTTTCTGTTTAGCTTTATACTATCCAGCAGATAAACACAAAGCATTAGTATCAGATATCAGCTGTGTAAGTTTACACTCTCTAACGGAAAGACTCAGAGTCTGTGTTGTATCTGTGTTATTTTAGTATTATTTATGTGCTATATAGTATTTATGAATATTTTGAAGCAGCTTTTATTTTTCAGTTTTCATTTTAAATTTAGTTTATTTTTATTCATTTTTTATTATTTCTATTTAGCCTTCATTTATATTTAATTCAGAATTAGTTTGAGTAATTTTAGTCAGCTTAAAAGAATAGTTCACTCAAAATGAAAATGACCTCATGTTTTACTCACCCTCAAGCCATTCAAGATGTATATAACTTTCTTCTTTCAGAGGAATACAATCGGAGTTTTATTAAAAAATATCCTGGCTCTTCCAAGCTTTATAATGGCAGTGAATGGGGGTCGAAATTTTGAAGCCCCAAAAAAGTGTGTCCATCCATCACAAAAAGTTCTGCACATGGCTCCGAGGGATTAATAAAGGCCTTCTGAAGTAAAGCAATGCGTTTGTGTAAGAAAAATATCAATTTTTAAAACTTCATAAACTAAGTCATACTCCTATATGGCGTGAGGGTGAGTAAATTATGGAGTAATTTTTCATTTTTGGGTGAACTATCCCTTTAACTTATTTTAATTCACTTAACATGGCAACATTTTTTTAAGTTTAATTTTTTCATCTTGTACTTATTTTTTTCCAGCTTCATTTAAATTATCGAAAATAAAAGTTTTAGTTAACAAAAACAACACTGGCAGAATTATTAGTGGCTATTTGCCCAATTATTTTTAGAGGGCTATTGCTAAATGCTAAAATTTCTAAATGTCACATTTACAGCTCAAATGATTGGCTTAAAAAACCTGGCAGCAGAACTAAGATCCCATGTGCAAAGACATACTGGCATTGAGATACATGTGAATGCTAACTTGCTAATTTATGGTCATATTTACCACTTATATTAGTTTGAGTCCAATGTAATAATGATTCATTTGAAAAATGGAGTCCATCTAATATGCAACAGAAGGGATTCAGATGGCTATGTATGGATAAGTACGCAAAAAAAAAAAAACCCTAGTGGAAATTAGGAGAGCTCAACAACTGAAGATAACGACAGAAAAAGTATTTGTTTTGTTTTGTTTTTCATTGCACCATGATGCCACAAGTACAGTAACTCCTGTTAGAGAAGGAGGTGGTTGTCAGGGTGGGTCGAACTCAAGTTTGGGTGGGCCAGGACTATCCTGGGCCTCCAGGCCTGGAGGCAGGAGATATGAGTGAAGAATAAAAAGTAAGCAGAGAAAAGGTAACTTGCAAAAAAATAGGTTTAAAGAACGATGCATTGGAGGCAGAAAGGAAATGGAGAAAACAAAGACGGGAAGTGTGGAAGAAAACCACGAGGGGGTGTGTGCATGTGTACATATATGTGTGTGTGCAGTATGTGAGGGGTTGATGTATAAAGGGGCCCCACGGCAGTCTGGGGGATAATACTCAGCAGATGTGTCCTTATCTGACTCTGAGAAGGGTAGCGCTGAACTCAGATGGAGGGAGAACGTTCATACGGTAGGCTTGCATGCTTGCGTCTGTCTACGACCAACTGACCGTTTCATGGTCGGGCTTCACATAATTGCACATCGGATCAAAATTCCAAAGAATTCCCAATGTGCTAATTGCTAATTAAACGTGAAAGGGGGGGGGGACCAGTTCCAGTAAGTCGGCGGGTCACCTCAGAGGCTCGACACCAAACGCACCATTAATTCAGCCAAGTATCTGGCCTCTTAAAACGCCTTTCAAGCCTGAAGGCACAACAAGTGGTCTGACAAAGTCTGTTGTGCAGCTTCTTTGACTGCCAAGTCCTACATTTTAGCTTTTTTAGGGTAAAATTATCAAAGCCCAGTGAGTCGAGTGCTTTTATCAGAGGCCAAGAGGAGATGACAAGGCTCTTGAGGTGGTATAGGCCACCCTTTCATTAACAGTAAGGCCGAAACCACTGATAAACAGTCATTAAGCTTTGAGTTAGCGGCCCTATCTGTGCACTGACAGCTAGCTTCCAAGCTAGCTTTAAAAGTCAAAACGTTTGGAGCGATCAGTTTGCAGCCACAACTTCGGAACAATCAGACGTATTTAGAGGCAGGCCTCCGCTAGTTTTAAAGCACACTTCAATAGGGGGGACAAAAACAATTTTGGTTGGAAGCCGAGCCGCGCTGTCATGCGTTTTAAATCATTTTGATACATACAGTTGAAACAGCTGCGCACACGCCAATAATTTCGCTGCCGCTTTTCTCTGAATGGACGTTAGATGTGGTTTTGGAAGAGGAGGAGTGGGTCGCGAAGTTCCTTTCGCTCAGTCTTGTTTTCCCTCAACCCGTACGTGATCTTTGACTCAAACTCCCTTTTCTGTGTGCTTGTCTCTAAATATAGCTCGGTGAACTAGGATCCTAATCAGGCGCATTTTGGGTACAAACAGTCCAAAAATACTGCGGCGGTCATGCGGCGCTCATCTGAAGCAGGACGCGGGACGTTTCGGGGGTAATTCAGTTTCAGCGTGTGTGACTCAGATTAGGTAAGGGATACGCTGTAGAATGCGAGCATTCAGCTCAAGTCGTAAACACTGGATTAGTGCATAGTCTGAATAGGTGATATGTATCGCACTGAGGACAGGGTTTGAGAAGACGCTTATTTGCTAGAGACGGGATGTTCTTTCACCTTTCAGGGTCAGAGAAGCAACCATCCAGCTTAATCCAAGATATCCTGTGTGAAGCTGAGGACTCATCTGACCTCAAATCCCCGCTGTATGACATATTAGCCAATTTCTTTCATTATGAGGGATGCAAAGGCTACTGCACACAGGGTCATTCAAGTTTCAAGTTTTGAAAGAATGAAATGTTGTGCTGCACAATATAAACTCTATGCAATTTTTAGGCCTATTTTTTTAAGAATAGAATGTAAAACAGACTGTTTTACTAATGATATTTGTTTAAATATAGCTAAAATGGTTGGAGTCATAATTCATCTATATTGCTCTGGGCTCAAAAAAAGTCCTGCGTTTCCCATTCATAATCACAGCTTTATGGTGGGATTTGACTTAATATAGGCTAGTTAATATAAAATATAAATATTAATACTAATATGGATCAAGTAATATAAATTAAGCGTTAGCGTTAGTTCTGGCAGGTCACGTGAGTCAAGTTTGCATCAGCTGATTCTCAGCTGATCACATCTACCTATAGGAATACGACATTCCTATATAAGCTCTATTCAGTATTAATCAGCAGCTTTTTCCGCTTGCTCAGGAGCAAATCACCCTCCTCCATCCCCAACTCCTCCTTTTGCACAGTCAGGACTTGGCTTTCTGATATTCCTTGCTGATAGTGGTCCTGACAGAATTAGGCTTATTCGTTGGTTTGACTACAATGAGATACAACATTTTTATTCAAAATGGATTAAAAATGTCGAAAACATTAACGAGTCATTAGCTGCATGCACGGGTTGTGTGACAAGTCAAAGTTTATGCAGTTTTATGCAATAATAAACATTCCAAACATATGCAAATTAGTTGTCACATGAAATGCACACCAAGTTATAATCTTGAATTTTTGAAATCCTAATTTTGAATAATCTCAAGGGATTATGTCATGGTAGTCCAAAAAAAATACGGCTCCATTTTTATTTTCATTCTGGTTCGTCCATCACAAAGAAATGTAACTTGTGCTGTGCATACAAAAAAATTGCATGAATGCACAATATGCATACTAGATTCTGCAGAAACACACATTACTGATGTCCAGTTCACAAATGAATCATTCTTCTGAACCAGTTCTTTTTAGTGAACTATGGTTTCTGATGGTTTATGCAAAAAGGTGAGTTGATTAAGACTGGTACCATGGTGCAATTAAAAACCAAAAAAGTCATACCATGCTATGTGACATCATTGTATAATTACGTGAACAATCTGGTGAGTTGTTTTTTGGAATCAGTTCTTTGATCCAAACTGTGTAAAAGAACACTATGCAACTCTATACATGCAGATTACATGATTTGTTTTCTCGCAGCTTCACATTTGAAATTTCTTGCAGAGCTTTTCTGATAAGTCTGTTCTGTTTTTATCTCTTAGTCGGTCAAGGGTCATTGAAAGAACATTGTACTTCTGCTAATACCTGAGACCTTCTGTCCTCACAGGACTTCCTCTCTGAGCTCTGTAATGTCAAAGGATTCCTCAGCGGTTGTGAGCTATTGAGATTTACTGGGCACACAGGGTGCCGAGTCAGTTTAGGCCATGCGCACAATAAATCATCTGTGTGAATGTGTTTGTGCTGCAGTAGAAATGCCAGTGAAGTCTTCGACGGTTACGGCTCCATTACTGAACCATAGCCTGTTAAGAATAAGATGTGACCGTACAGTGTGTTTAATACTTTTAAGCAAGAGATCTTTTGTATCTTCCTCTATAATCAGCGATACTGTTTACACCGGATGCAACACTGCATGGCGAGTCACAGTAAACAGATTTCTTACATATCCAAGTGTTCACTGCTTTTGCCATAAAAAGGTCTGATCCTATTAGTAAAATGTCATGAGCAAGAAGGACCATTGTCTGCTATCATCAGTGTAGCGATGAAGATGTCAGTTTCAAACCAAACAGCTTTATGTTGGTCAACTATTTATTTTCATTTTCATTTTGTCAGACAAAAACTATGTTAAAGGTTCACTGCACTATCAAATGTAGAAAAAGTTGAAATTGCATTAAAAATTCAAGTAAATTTTAGGCTATTTAGTATAATCACTGATGATGCACATGAATTATTTGTGTTTTTGGTCAAAGCATAGAGTCTTATGATAACAAATATTTGCTCTTCAAAATTTAATTCAAAATCTATAATGCGTCGTGGTACTCTCATGATCACGTGGTGGAGACTAACACAGAAGAGAAGAATTATTGAATAAAGTTGTTTTTGTTTTCTTTGTGCCCAAAAAGTATTCTTGTAGCTTCATAAAATTACGATTGATGTCACATGGACTATTTTAACGATGTCCTTAGTACATTTCTGGGCCTTGAATGTGTCAGTTGCGTTGCTGTCTATGCAGGGTCAGGGCCAGTGTCTTGGATTTCATCAAAAATATCTTAATTTATGTTCTGAAGATGAACAAAGGTGAATCAGGTTGCCTAAACAATGTAGCAAGTGCAGGAACTATTTTCACCAAGGTTACCATTGTATGGGAAATACTTGTCTTTATGCCCGTGTTTTCATTCACTTGAATATGAGTACATACTATTACTACCAGTATAGATATTTTTGTACTGAGATTCACTGTTGAACAAAGAGAAATTGTTGGAGACAGAAAGAGCGGTGACTGTCACAGATAGAAGCTACTGTAACTCTTTAAGAATCCCATGCCTCAAGACACAATAAATCACAATAGCTTACAGAAAGCAAGGGCGAGAGAAATCAGATGTCTGTAATAGAGCTAAAAACAAAATCTGCATGTTCTCAACTGTTTGTGTTTGATGCGTGTGTCAGTTATGTAACTTGGATAATGACGTTGGATTGAGCCATAAGCTAGGTTTGTTTATATTACAATATACACAGGCATAAGTAGCCACCATTAAACATTACAAAACCACAAGGGAACTGTTGCTGCCTTTCTAGTTATGACGCAATAGAGCCGCATTATAAGTCATTGACCTGTGCCCTAGTGATGTCATTTGGATGCTTTAATTAAGCGAGGCATGAGAGTGAAATCACAGTGTACTTGTATGAGCGTATGTAGCATACTGTTATTCTTGGCACTATGGTTGCCGTATATCATTAGCTAAATATTACTTTAACACTGAGTCTCAGCCTTCACAGATAAACAGATACACACACACAGTGACATTTGGGATATGTTACACTGCCTTTGACATTTCATGAACTAATATACACACGTGCTCTGATAACTGTGTGTTGTATAACGGATCTGAGGTGCGGTGTGATTTACTGACCTTTGCATTCTCTGGGTCATGATGTTAGAAAGTTCAGAGCAAACACATACAGCACTGTAGTGTGTGTTGTTGAGCGAGAATGTAAAGTCTTTGATTTGATCACAAGCCACATTCCACACCTCAGTATGTGTGTGTGTGTGTGTGTGTGTGTGTGTGTGAGAGAGAGAGAGAGAGTAAGAGATGGGAATTTTAGTATAAGTGTGTGGGTGTATTTGATTGACGGTTGTGGTAAAACGGCATGAGGGTAATCTGAGTCACTGATGGGTAAGCCAGGCCAGCAGAAGCTATGCTTTTTATATATCAGTCTCGTAAAAACACTTCAGCAAGATTTAGTTTCGTACACTGGTTAGGTTTAGTTTCATGAGATAAATCAGTATATAAATAGTATGTAAATTACAGGAAAAATATTTAGATCAGTTTTATAACAGTGTATGCACTACTATTAAAAAAATTTGCAGTCAGTTTTTAAAATTAATACTTTTATTCATCAAGGATGCATTAAATTGATCAAAACTGACAGTGAAGACTTCTATAATGTTACAAATATTTATATTTCAAAATCATATTGTTTTGAACTTCCTATTTATCAAATAATCCTGAAAAAAGGGTATTATGGTTTCCACAAAGATATTATGCACTGTTAACTGTTGAGCAGCAAAAAACTGAAAACTGTTATTTTAAATTAGAATATTTCACAATATTAGTATTTTTTCTGTATTTTTGATCAAATATATGCAGCCTTGGTGAGCATGAGCACATACCAGCGCACTCACATGCATAATATTTATATTATTTATTTTAATTTTAATTTAATTTTTTTATTTAGTTAATTTTCTTTCCTGTGCTGATGTGTTTCCTATTAAAACAGAATACTTGAGGTGTTATATATCAACAAAGCATGTTCTTGCTAATGCTAGTGCTCTAGAGAATATTACACTGGAAAATATTTGTACATGTCTGTGAACAAGAATCATCAATATTTTGGTCCATTTTTCTTGGAAGACAAAAACTGTCAATTTTACAACCCGAATTCTGGAAATGTTGGGACGTTTTTTAAATTTGAATAAAATGAAAACTAAAAGACTTTCAAATCACATGAGCCAATATTTTATTCACAATAGAACATAGAGAACATAACAAATGTTTAAACTGAGAAATTTTACACTTTTATCCACTAAATTAGCTCATTTCAAATTTGATGCCTGCTACAGGTCTCAAAATAGTTGGCACAGGAGCAACAAAGGGCTGAAAAAGCAAGAAATTTTGAAAAGATTCAGCTGGGAGAACATCTAGCAACTAATTAAGTTAATTGACATTAGGTCTGTAACA
>JAFVLL020001239.1:0-12521 GCA_021397915.2 Tor tambroides | reverse complement strand
GCACCCTCAGATTCCAGATTTTCAAATAGTTGTATCTCAGCCAAATATTGTCCTATCATAACAAACCATACATCAATGGAAAGATTATTTATTTAGCTTTCAGATGTTGTATAAATTTCAGTTTTGGAAAATTGACCCTTATGACTGGTTTTGTGCTCCAGGGTCACATTTTATTTAGTACCATTAAAAAAAAATAATAATAATTATTATTATTATTAGTAGTATGATTAGTAATAGTATTATTATTTTATAGATTGTGCAGCACTACAAATAAACAGAAATTTTTTTAATCAAATTTTTAATTGCAATCACAGTTTTAGCATAAAAGACTTGTGATCTAGGTATTTCTCTGCTTACAGACAGTAGCATACAGTGAAATGTACACATACAGTATACTGCAGAAATAGTAAAATCATTTAGCACATAGGCTGCAAAGACGACACAGCATTTATTGTTTGTTTCTTTATCCCATTGCACCTGGTTCTAGCAAAACCAAGAGTGGGTTGTCTTTTCCGATTGGAGCTGATGTCACAGTGCTAGTGCTTCACATGAGTCACTGAAGGTGTGTCCTTCTGTTTCAGGTTCATTTCTCTTCAGAATGCTCCTGAATTATGACACAAATCTTCCATGATCTGGTCACATTAATGTTGGAGGTTCACTTTCTCTATGGGTGAGCTCAGTAGCTCTTAATAATGATGCCCACCTCATATAAAGCTGCTCAGTTCCTACAGTAATGACTCAGAATGCTGTGATCTTCTCATGAAACATCTCTGCTGGATTTACTGGATGGAGTTTGCACCCTGTCCAGACTAGTGCAGCGCTGGAAGGGGAAAATCTGCATAGACGTTGCCGCTTTTGTCCAGAACTTGTTTTCTTCTTTATCTTTAAAGTATTATGTAGGTCTAGATGGGGTGTTTGTGGGTGTATAATGTTCTCCAACCTCATTTTTAGGTCAGTTCTTTGTAGTGATGCACCCGAATGTCAGACATGGTTATTATAGTTTACTAAATCTAAAAGTGTTAAAAAAAAAGATTGTTGCTTGAAATAAAATAAATGTTAACTGAAATAAAATAAAAAATTAAAAACCTTAAACTTATTTAAGCTAGTTCTCATTTTCTTTGTTTAACTTGATGTGCTAAAAAAACTAAAACTGAAATAAAAATTAATAAACTATATAGACTTGCAAAAAAACTAAATTAAACTTTAACTAAAAAATTAATATGAAAATATAAAATATAAAAATATAATATTTAAATATGTAATATATCAAATATATAAATATTCAAATCTAAGTCAAAATATTAATAAAAACTATTATAGTATTTCGATGATACTAAAATAACACTGATTTTGGCAACCAAAATGATTCAACCAAAAACAAGCAAACAAACAAACCAAAAAAAATTTATTTTTGTTTTTAGACAAAATCATTGACTAAAGTGATTTTTTAAAAAATATTTTTTCTTTACTAATTTCTTCATATACGTTTATTTTATAATGTATATTTGAATAAATCTGTCATGAAAACAAGTTTTTATTAAAGCTACTCTTTAAATGTTTATATTTTAATGTTTATATTTCAACAAAAAAAAATTATCTAAATGTTAAATATTTAAATTTAAATATTACATATGAATCTTTTTTATGTATATATATATATATATATGTATGTGAAGAGTTTGGTTCCAAAACGCTATAAATTGATTTTGATTAATTTGAGTAAAAATGTGTTTTCTTTACCAAGAAAGTGGCAAGATGAAAACCACTAATTTTAGTTTCAAACTTTCACATAGCACCTTTAGGTTATAATAAAATTAAAAATTCAAATCCAGATTTTGATTTTTCAAAGATTTATTATAAAAACAGATTGTTTTTTTCCTAAAATGCAATAAATCCATTGAATCAATATAAAAGTTATTTTTTCATATTGAAACTGTTGAAAAATACACAGCAAAGTAAGTTGATCCACATATGACAGCCTCTGAACTTGGTCAATACTAATCTTATATACAGGCACTGGACTAAAAATACATTCAACCAGTCATCACTCCCAAAATGAATTCAAAGGGTCATCTTGTTAATGCTATAAATTAATTACAACAATAAAAGAAAAGTTCATCATGAACAAGAACATGAACAACAATATCACATTAGACCACAGAAATTCCAAAATGATATTTACCTTACATTCAGCTTTCAAAAGTGCATTCATATTTGCCATGTTTCATTCATTTTGTTGACTATAGTGCTATACACTGTATTAACAAAAACATTAATGGCATTAATAAAAACACTTACACTGACAAGCTACGCAATATCGCGTTCATAATCGAATGCGATTCATCTGTGATTACTAATTACGAAATTGCGTATCATGTCAGTGATCTACGGCTCTGTGTATTAAATGCCGCTCCATCTGAAATCACGTGATGGAGAATTACTACTAATCACAAAACCGGCTGTACTGACGAGATGCGCATGACAATCACATGCGATTTGTCGTGCAGCCCTAATTTTTTTGTTTGTTTGTTGATCAAAAATACAAAGTAGATGAGGAAAACTAGGATGCCGGGTGTATTCAAAGCGCCGCCATTACCGGTACTGTTTACAGTGCATGGAATGGTGCGCTGTGATTGGCTGAGCGGATTTAACGCATTCTGCAGAGAAGGGAGACTGACATTTGTCGCGGTTTGGAAGAAAATGGAGAAAACATGACAGAATAACACAGCAGATATCGCATTTTGCGTAAAATTAAAAATTGACTTTTCAATCCCGAACAGATACAATACTGATTTTGGCGGAAACTCAATTTTTTTAAAAAATGGCGTTTATCGCGTTTTGGAACCAAACTCTTCATACATATATATATGTGTGTTTGTATGTGTGTGTATATATATATGTGTGTGTGTATATATATAATAAATTTACATTTAAATTTTTTGTGCTATTTAAAAAATGTTTTTGAGTGTTGATTATTAAGTAAATATGATTATTTAATTGGTTATTAAACTTTAGTAACAGTTTCATTTTGGGCTAAATGAAAACTTTAGTTTCAGTTTTGGTGTTTTATTAAAAAAATAATTTCAGCACATCACTGGTTCTTAGTCTTTTTTTCTCAGAGAAACAGTTGATGGAGACCCTGAGATAATTTCATTTATTGCCATCATTTTCTTGACGTCCTCAGTCTTTTTTTAGAAGAGTGGCCTATTTCATGTTTCAAATCTTGTTTGTCGTACATACCATGTGTGTCACATGATGTTTTCTTTCCACGTTTCAAGGATGTTCTGCCTTTATCGCTGCGAAAGCAAAGCGGCCTGCCATCCGTCCCCTCGCTCGCGCTCGAACAATAACCCACGGCTCTGGTCTGACTCCAGGTCCGATGAAACGCACACTAGATAGGAATCAGATATGCAGGTATTTCAGGCTCCCTGCAGATGGCTGCCTAGGAGCATTGATTTCCATTACTGGGAGGATAGGATGACATTTTTAAAAGTGTTGTGTGCTTGCAGCTCCACACATTAGTGGGTGGATGACTCTAATATTGTACCAAGGGCATCTGCATCGCAGTAACCTGATTCCTTCGGACGTTGACTCTGAGAGGAGCAAATCTAGGACTTCCATTATAGCCTCAGAGGCGCATTAGGAGATTGAAGCCCATCCGAATGTGGATTTGGCTGTTGAAGATGTTATTATAGCTGTAATCTACTCTCATAAAGGTTATTTTGGGATTTCAGTAATCACTTTTGTTATATTAGAAGACTAGACCTTTTAAAACTCAGATCAGAATTCCCAATGCACTTAACTTAATATATTTTATAATATTGATTGGTGGTGTTTGCTAAGTCAAACATCTAGTACTGTTACCATTATTCATAGACAGTGTTTTGAACCAAGTGATCCTAAATAATAAGTTTTATTAAAATTTTTATAAATTTTTTATTTATATAATTATATTTTATTTTATATTAGATTATTTTATGTATTTCATTTTTTATTTTTATGTATATAATTGTTTTAATTATAATACATTTTTATGTTGTTTATTTTATTTTGTATAATTATATTTTGTTTTTATATATTTATTTATTTATATAATTACATTTCATTAAAGTTATGTTATATATTATATTATATTGTAGTTATATTAATTTATAATTTTATATTTTTATTATACTTTGTTTTATTTAAAAAAAAATATTTTAAATGTAGTATAATTGTATTATATTAAATATTGTTTATTATAGGGCTGTGTAATTAATCAAATTCGATTATCATGCGCATCTCGTCAGTAAAGCCGGTTCCGTGATTAGTAGTAAATGCCACTCTATCTGAGAACAGGTGATGGCGATTTACTGCTAATCACGGAACCGGCTTTACTGACGAGATGCGCATGATAATCGAATTTGATTAATTGCACAGCCCTAGTTTATTATATACACTACCGTTCAAAAGTTTTAGATCAGTAAGACTCGTAATATTTTTTAAAGGAGTCTCTTATGCTCATCAAGGTTGCATTTGATCAAAAATACAGAAAAAAACAGTAATCTTGCAAAATGTTATTACAATATAAAATAATGGGTTCTATTTTAATATACATTTCCATCATCATTACTCCAGTCTTCAGTGTCACATGATCCTTCAGAAATCATTCTAATATGCTGATTTATTATCAAAAAGGTTTAATTTCTTTCCAAAAAAGGAAAGAATAAAAATTTACTGACCCCAAACATTTGAACGGTAGTGTATATTGTTAGAAAAGATTTCTATTATAAATAAATGCTCTTCTTTTTACAGTTTCCAGCACTGATAATAATCAGCATATTAGAATGATTTCTGAAGGATCATGTGACACTTTAGACTGGAGTAATGGCTGATTGAAATTCAGCTTTGCATCACAGAAATAAATTATACTTTAAAGTATATTAAAATAGATTGTAATATTTTGCAAGATTACTGTTTTATATATAATGTGTATCCAGTATATTATATACAATGTAATATTAGATATAAATCTGATTTATTTCTAATTTTCTATACTAAAAAGTGTATTTAGTATTGTTTATTTTAGTTTTATTTATATACTTATATTGTACTAAGATTAGTACAAGATTATATAATATAATGTTTATTTTATTTATTAATTTATGTATTTTTTATATTTTTAATTTATTCTATTTTGTTTAATATTGTATTATTTTGTTTTACTTTTTTTTTTTTAAATTTATTGTATTGTTATGATTTGTTAGCATTGTTTACTTTATTTATTTTCAAATGTTTATAATTATATTTAGGCATAATATTTTTAATATTATGCTTATTTTATTTATTAAGTATTTTTATTCATTTTTACCTTAACATTTTTATATATTTTTTTTTATTTGTAAAGTTACATTTTATTTTATCTAATGTTTTATTTTAATTATTATATTTATTTTTAAATTGTGCTATATATTTATCAAGATTATTTTGTGAAAAAAATCTAACACAAGAAGACCAGACACATCTCTTAAGACCATAAATAGTTCATTCAATTTCACAGTCTTGAACGAGCAGAGAGAATAATGCTGCTGTCATGCCATCGTTTGATTCGCTATCTCTCTGACTCACAGTGTAGTGAAGGAGTCTGTAATCATATGACCCCTCCCCTATAATGAAGCTGTTGTTTCCTGAGACGTCTTACTGTGACGTCACACTCCCTTGGGAGAAAAAACCCGATGATTCTTCTGAGACGCAGAATAACCCAGTGTTGTTCTTTTCTGCTGGATAAAGGCAGATAAACGGCGAGCTCATGCGTGACCTTTCTCTTCTGGACCCCTCCAGTGCGTCCAGTGGGCTGTGGATACGGTGACCCTGGGCCCTTTGGGAAGGGTGGTCCTGTGAGCTGAATGGGGAAGCATCTGTGTTCTCCATGAGGCTTTGGGTCTCCAGGATGGGATGAGGGGGGGAGGTTGTGCTTCCTGTAAGGCAGTCACATTGTTTGGGCTTTTTCGGCTTCCAAACTCGCTGGAGAACTCGCAGTGATGAAATGAGCGCTGCTAATGTCTCGTGTTTGATATGGTTTTGGGACCATACTGGCGTCATCGAGGGTTTGGGTTATGAAACCTTAAAGGGACATTGAGCAAAACCTCAGCGGTGAGTTCTGCAAATATGTTTTTCCTGGACTTCACTGTTAGGATGCCTTTGAAATTGTTAAAGTGCTGTTAATCAGCCATTTCTCGTGGACGATCATCTATGCAATTTGATTAAACCTCTAACATTAAAGCCTAACCCTAACCCTAACCCAAAAATAAAAATTTGCTGTTAATTTACTCACCCTTCAGGCCATCCAAGATGTAGGATGCTTTTGTCTTCATTAGAACAGTGAAGAAGATTTTTAGCTGAAAACATGCTTCTTGGTGATTCATAGAATTTAAGTCAATGGCTACCGGCACTTTTAGAGTCAAAAAAGCAGATCAGGCAACACAAAATGAATCCCAGTGGCTCCTGATGATATATTGAGGTCTTATGAAGTGAAACAATCAGTCTGTGCAAGAAACTGAACATTATTTACAACTTTATTACCTGTAATCCAGAGCCTCAGGTAAATGGTCCAGAGTGATGTCCGGTTCACAAACGAATCATTTATTTGAATCAGTTCTTTTTAATGAACTATTTGAAGCAGTTCACTACTGAGTCAGACTAAAGCGTCTGAAACATTTTGCCGCTCGAGCAGCACAGATCTACAAGTTACTCAATCAAAACTCACTTTCAGACGCCTGACAGTCACTCCGACTTGAAATGAACCGATTCAGCGCTCCAGTTCCTCCAACAGTCACTGAACTGAGGAGACAGTTCGACTCAGACCGAAGCTTTTTCATTGTTCATGTAAAATTCGAGCTGCTGAAGACTAGTTTATTCACTTTAGACGTGTAAAACATCCATGATTCACATCATTATTTGGTGCTTTGATAATATAATTGCGTATACATTACGTCATCAAGTGATTATGTAAACAAACTGGTGAATCATTTATTTGAACCAGTTCATTGAAATGAACTGTCTGAAAGAATCAGTTCACGGAAAAGAATCAAATTTCCCCATTTTCCTGAGGCTCTGGATTACAGGTAATAATGTTGTAAATAATGTTCAGTTTCTTGCACAGACTAATTTTTTTGCTTCATAAGACCTCGATATATCGTCAGAAGCCACGGGTATTAATTTTGTATCGTCTGATATGCTTTCTTGACTCTCAAAGAGACGGTAGCCCTTTCATGAATTACCAAGGACTACAGGTTCAGCTAAAAATCTTCTTTACTGTTCTACTGAAGAAATAAGTCACCTACATATTGAACAGCCTGAGAGTGAGTAAATTAACAGCAAATGTTCATTTTTGGTTGAACTACACCTTGAAGTGTTAAAGTCAATACTTGGTGTTAGTTAATGCAGTGTTTGTGCTCCAAACATGAATGATTCATTAATTGATGTGTCTTGAACAGTGTAGCATCATGCCGGTGGGTTTTGCACTGGCAAACACCCTCGTGTTTTACTCTTAAATAGCAAAAGTCTAGTTATGTAAGATTCCAGTGATTCAGAGTCATTTAATCTCCAAACTTATCTGGGTTTGTTTCATAGTACAGCGTAATACTGTGTTTCATGATGTGCCCTGCTGAAGTTTGGGTGAGCAGCGAATGCTGATTTTCTTGCCTACATCTGAAAACCCCCTTCAGCTGAAATGAGAGAGAAATCAAGGCCATTCAGGCGTTATCACGGCCAGATCACGCACCAACACTGCACTAAAGAAGTAGCAGGTGCATCTTTAGAGCTTCAAAGCTGTTTATGTCTCTGACACGTGCGTCTTCAAAGCACTTCAAAGCTCTTTGATGGAAGTTTTCTTCTCTTTATCAGCTCCGTTTTACCCACAGGCTGAAGAAGTCTTCTTACATGTGGTGGGCGCTGGAAATCGCTCATGCCTTTTTTTCTGGTTCCTTCCGTGCATCATCTTATATTATCTAACGATGGCTTCTAACGCTCTGCCACACACACAGATAGTGTATTTTCATTGCTTGAATGAGAAAAGAGTAATGTATGTGTCTATTTCAGGAGGTTTTGAAGCAGCTACAAGGAACTATTGAAGAGGACTCCAAAGATTCGCAAGAGCAGATTGAATTTTTGGAAAGAATTAAAGGTGAGGACAATTGACTTATTCAGTATTCGTGTGAGCAATGCCTATTTTAACATTATAATCTTTATGTATTACACACGCAGCCTACCTAGATTACATTTTAAGTGAATAGGGTGCACATTTCAACTAATAGATATCACCGTCCTTTGCCCAGTTGACTAAGACAGTTGTTTTAGCTGTAATCTATTCTCATAAAGATTATTTTAGGAATTCAGCAAACCACTTTTGTAATATTAGTAGACTAGACCTTTCAAAAATATGAATCAGAATTTGCAATGCAATTAACTTGTTAACTTGTATATTTTATAATACTTAGTGTTTGCTAAGTTAAACATCTAGTTACTACCAAGTGATCATAAATATTAAGTTTTATTTTAATCTTAATTTTATGTGAAAAATTATATATTTCATTGTGTTTACATATTACAGTTTATTTTATATGTGTGTGTATATATATATATATATATATATATATATATTTTTTTTTTTTATGTATTTGTTCAATTTTATTTATCTTTAATTTTGTATAATTATGATATTTTGTATTTATTTATTGTATTATTTTTTATATTTTTTTATTTTCAAACTTTACGGGTATTACAGGTTTTCTGAAATATAAAAAATATACAAATTATGCATTTTCATTAAATATGCACTAATTTGCAGACATTTTCCAGATCAGATATCTGAACATTGGATAAAGCCAGGTTCAAATTCTTGTTTCGTTTCGTTTTGTTGACATATTACAGTTAAAGGTTTCTGCAGGGGGGACTTTGTTTTTATCACATAAATCAGAAAATGCTGTCAACAGACAGAAAAAAAAAAAGCAAGTTGTTTTTAGGAGTAAAATCTTATATAAATCAGGCAACCCTCTGTAAAAATCCTTAGAATATAGATGTGAATGAGAGGTAAAGTGTAAAATAAAATATAAAATAAACACTTAAATGTGTATTTTGGATATTTTCTTTCCACTATTCTGAAAGATGACGAATAACCCAAATTTCAAAATTGACCAAAACACTGGTTTTGCCTGTAGTGTCTTGCCTAAGACATCAGAGGTGCGTTCCAAAAGCAAATTGTTTCAAATAATAATTTGCTTTGGACCAATTTTCACCCAGTATCTGTGTGTGCTGTGTATTTTTATGCATGGCATATGCTTGTTGTTAGCTTAGCAACAAGGTAATGTCAAACCCTATCAGAATCAAGTGCTATTTGTGTGGTTGCTGCCTACATAGGGTGTACCAAATCGGTCACTTGTGGTGTTTCATTGCAGTTCAGATTCTGCCTTAGAAGGTCTATGTAGTCAGAAGACAGCAAGGCAGCTCAGTAAGCTGAATATATAATAAAAAAAAATCTGTAATGTACTATATTTTCCAGAATGTAAGTCAAGCTTTTTATGAAAATGTGCTGCGACTTATATTGCAAAGCAACTTATATAATGCAATTAACGTCAGGCATGCAAAACATGCAGATTTGTGTTGAATGAGAGAGATATGTGAGCCCAAGTCTATTTGTATAGTGCATTTCACACATGCCTGTTGTTTTAGTTTTGCTTTAAATAAATGAGTCTAGGCTTGGCATTTATAATAAATGTTCTTTATAATCAATGTCACTATAATTTAATAACTTATAATAAGTAATAAAATAATAAGTTTGTTTTATGCTTATTTTTCATTCCTCTTTCTGAACACCTTTATTTTTAAATGTATGTTTAATTAGTTTATTTTATATTGTATATTGTGTTTTTATTATTATATATTTTGTATTTATTTTTGCTTTTATATAATAACATTTTTGTAGTATTTTTATTTTTATATATTTTTTATATAATTTTATTTTATATTGTTGTATTTTTATTACATTGTATCTTTTAAATTTTATTACATTTCAATTACAATTATTACAATCAAAAAGGATTTGTTGTAGAGTGAGAGTAACTGGAATACATATTTGTAAATGTTTTATTTACATGCATTTTATGTTTATTTCTAAATGTAATTATAAAATGTGTCTTATACCCCAAATGCAATGCAATTTTGCCATGCAATTTAACTTATTTTCCACAAAATGTTACATGTGGCTGTACAATGATACCCATCATCATTCATTCTGTCCTGCAGAAATGAGTCTTGACCCCAGCAGTTTCTCTGGTGTGAAGTTGAGGTCCAAGGCGTCTCTGCAGGGCTCTGGTTCGGCTCACTCAGCCGACAGCAGCCCCAGTCCCAGCCCCAGCCCCGTGAGCTCCTTCCCCAGGAGAGGGGTGACCGGCGGGGGTCGCGACAGCGCTGGGTACCTGGAGGAGCTGGAGAAGGAACGGTGAGAGTGAAGGGATCATTCTGAGCATCAGATGGGCAGGTCATATGGCTGATGAGATCTCTTTAAGCAGGTTAACTAAAGGATTCCTCTAAAGCTCCTAGAGGCTTTTGCTACTATATGAGATTTATGTGGTAAAATTTGTGACTGATGGTACATTGGTTTGATTACGAGCAAAAAGTGTTTGAATATCAGAAGTTAATTTGCAAGTTTATTGCAAAATATTCTGATAAATACTCTACCATTCTATCATTTGGGTTTTTGAAAAAAATAAAAAATTTATTGAGCAAGGATGCATTAAATTGATGAAAAGTGACAGTAAAGACATTTATAATGTTAAAAATATTTCTATTACAAATAAGTGCTGTTCTTTTGAACTTTCTATTCATCTGTGAATCCTGAAAAATAAAATATATCAGTTTCCACAAAAATCCACAATTGTTTTCAATATTGATGACAATCAGAACTGTTTCTTGAGCAGCAAATCAGCATATTAGAATGATTTCTGAAGATCATGTGACACTGAAGACTGGAGTAATGATGCTGAAAATACAGCTTTGATCACAGAAATAAATTACAGTTTTGTATAGATTCAAATAGAAAACAGTTATTCTAAATGGCAATAATATTTCACAATATTACAGTTTTTACTGTATTTTTAATCAAATAAATGCAGCCTTGGTGAGCACAAGAGACTTATTTCAAAAACATTTTAAAAAACAAATCATATTTCTATATTTAGAAAATAAGTTTTTCTATTGAATTTTTTTCCTGGAACCTATTTTGATCTGTAACAAATTTAGGGAGTTTCAAATTCAAATCAAATTTTATTGTTTTTTTGCTTTTATTAGGTCTTTGTTGGTGGCGGAACTTGAGAAGGAAGAAAAGGAAAAAGACTGGTATTATGCTCAGCTCCAAAACCTCACCAAAAGGATTGACAGTCTGCCGCTGACTGAGAATGTAAGTATATACAGTACACGTGACGTTCATGTCACATCGTTACTGACCTGATCTCTGTAGCTTCACGCTGTGCTTCTGCTGTTGTAGTTTTCTCTGCAGACCGACATGACACGCAGGCAGCTGGAATACGAGGCCCGGCAGATCAGAGCCGCCATGGAGGAGCAGCTGGGCACGTGTCAGGACATGGAGAAGCGAGCGCAGGTGGGCTGAGATGCTGAAACTGAGAGACGTATCATTTGAAACTGGAACTTCTAAATTCAGAGCGTGAAACCAACAGTTTTGTAATGAAGTTTTCATCGTTTGTCCTCAGGGCCGCGTCGCTCGGATACAGCAGATAGAAAAAGACATGCTGAGGATTCGGACACGTTTGCAGGCCCAGTCAGCCGATGCAGAGGTACTGGATTATTCGGGATTGAACTTTAGACTCAAGATTAGGAGTAATTAGTACTCATTTTTATAAATTGAAGGAATAGTTCACCCAAAAATGAAAATTTGCTGAAAATGTACTCACCCTCAGGCCATCCAAGATGTAGATTAGTTTGTTTCTTCATCAGATTTGGAGAAATGTTTCATTGCATCAGTGTCTCATCAATGGATGCTCTGCAGTGAATGGGTGCCGTCAGAATGAGAGTCCAAACAGCTGATAAAAACATCACAATAATCCACACCACTCCAGTCCATCAGTTAATGTTTTAAGATGCCAAAAGCTGCATGTATGTAAGAAATAAATCCATCATCAAGATGTTTTTAACTTCAGACCATTACTTCTAGCTAAAATACAACTTCATAATCCACAATAACGCTTCCTCCAGTGAAAAAGTCCATTGCTCACATCAAAATCCAGCCACATATTTGTTTAGAGCAGTTTTGGCTTGTAAGCGGTGCTTGATCTGTGCAGATTTCTCTCCTGATTCAGACCAGACCACTTTTTCACTGGAGGAAGCGTTATTATGGATTATGGACTCATATTTTAGCCAGAAGCAATGGTTTGAAGTTAAAAACATCTTAATGATGGATTTGTTTCAGCTTTTGTCTTCTCAAGATGTTAACTGATGGACTGGAGTGGTGTGGATTATTGTGATGTTTT
>JAFVLL020001237.1:0-27691 GCA_021397915.2 Tor tambroides | reverse complement strand
CAGAGGAAAAACTGGTAGGCCCATCATATGCTAAACGACTGAGGATCACCTCAGGATGAGTTGTTCCGAAAACAACAAACTCGCTCAGAAACACAATCCTTGTTTCTAAGAGATGCATGGCAAATGGCAAATGTTTTAATTTGAAAACAAAAAAGTCAGTGCAGAAGTCATGTAATGTATTGCAACCTTTAGATAAATCTGTCTGATACACACATTCTGGATTCTGATTGGTCGAATTCGCTGTCGTCCTATAATGCATATAAGCCTATCCGCTACTTTAAAATCTCTGATATTACACCACTCTCTCATTTTATACAAACACATCTGGTGTATCACAGTTATCAATTACAATGACCTCATATGAGTTCAGTATTAATATTACTGTAATGCTGAATTGTTGCTAGTACAAATTTTTAGTATGGTGTAGTGGACTTCAGTTGCATAGTAGTTTATCACAAAATAACGACTACTGTCAGCAGTCAGGTTATACTTGCATTATGTCTTCATAAAGCTTTTGTTAAAGAGGTTTATTTTATGTATTTGAAACAAAACGTTGATCAAAATACAAAGACTGATGTATTACCACACAGAAATATCATTGTGCATGCCAACATTTGCATCTTGCATCACTGCTAAACAACAAGCTGCACAAAGCCAGCATGTGTTTTATAACCTCCACCATGCTCTTTATTGTGGTCACGGGCACATGGGATAGAGGGATCAGGGTGAGGAGGGGTAGAGGCTATGATTCATTTCCACAGGGCTTTCTTTCATGTTTCCACTGAGTGACGTTTAATAGAGCCTCAGGGGTCTGGTTGAAGCTGCTTCCATGGTGGAGAGTTTGAGGAGTCTGGCTTGCATTTTATCAGACTGAGGGGGCCCCGCACCCGAGAAAGAGGCTGAAAACAGCACAAAAGAAGCTTGTTTTGATCCTCCTTGTCCTTGTGATTGAAATCTTAGCTTTATTGTTCGCAACATTGTAATCAACATAGTTTCAGTCATTATTGTAATCAACTTAGTTTTCACAAATAAACACATCATTAACAGCTGCATGCTGCTATGGAACCTATGGACCCCTGTTGTTCGACTGGTAAAGAATGGCACACACATTCTGATCAAATGTATACTGTACCTCGAAGGCTTTTTAAGTTGAACGCATAAATGTAAAGCAAAATAAGTATAAAGAGTGCTAGATTATTATTTGCTGCACAACAAATATGAACTATACACACACTTATGCATTCACTAGAGCCTTTTGTTGTTCATTAGAGGCTTCTGAATGCCATTCTTACCCCAAAGGTTCATGATCCTGGTGGGATGTGAGGGTTCCAGCATTGTAATTTCTTCACAGGATTCCTATTATTGAAAAGTCCCATGGGGCACAGAGGAAGAAAAGGGAGGCTTCAGGTAGTTTTGGTTGTATGATCTTTTTCCTCTGTTAACTTTCTCTCCATAAGCGTCATTAGTGATACCCACCTGTTACAATCCACTGAATCTTAAATAGCTGCACTCCCAAAATATAAATACTTTAAACATTTGGCACTGAAACAAAGAACTTGTCTCAATCAGTAACACCCATTTAACCCACCTATAACCGCAGACACAAGTTCATTCTACTCTGTAATCAGATTTCACAATGCTGTGGGTGTTTTTTGGTGATAAAATACTAATTTAGCAGGAAAACTATAACGAGTCACTGAGCCAGACTATCTTTCTGCTTTGAACCTTTCTAAGGGATAATTACTTAAATAAGCTCAAACTCTCTAGGGAAGAATTTCACCCGAGGAAATCTAAATTTAATGCATATAGAAACAGAGAGAATTTATGCACTTTATCTCAGATGTGCAGTATGGAGAAGACCAGGGCTAGTTGTCACACTTTTTAAACTCTTATTATTCCTGGTTATTTTGTATTTTATTTTAAGCACTTCTATAATTATTACTGGCAGGAAAAATTAAAGATACTGTTAATTGATATTTTATGACAGCATGCCCTAATAGTGGGACATGTTGGCATATGGGGTAATTGTCACAGTAGAACTTGTCAAACTGTATATTTTTCACCCAAATTTAAACCTTCAAACATACAATACAAAACATAATGTGTAAATGTTTGTGGTCAGTAATTTCTTTTCAGGATTTTGAAGAAGTTCAAATATTTGATCATAAATACAGTAAAAACAATAATATCGTAAAATATTATTTTGATTAAAAAAATAAATAATTTCGATTCGAATGTATTTTTGACAGCCCGGTCTCATGAAAATGCGTATAAATAGTACGCCAAATAAAAACGAAAACTCGTGGTAAAAAACTATTGATACGCAAAAATGGACTTTGGCGTACATATGGTACGAACGTGTTAGGCGTGCATATAATACGCAGTTTTCGCGTGCATATGATACGAAATTCGTTGGCGTGCATATGATATGCAGTTTTCGCGTACATACGATACGCCACAACCCTAATCCTACCCATATAGCATATACGCCAAAGTCCATTTTTGTGTATCAGTACCGCGAGTTTTCACTTTATTTGGCGTACTATTTATACGCACTTTAATGAGATCAGTCTTCAATGTCACATGATCCTTCAGAAATCATTCCAATATGCTAATTCGGTACTTAAGAAACATTTCTTATTATCAGTGTTGAAAACAGTTGTGCTGTTTAATATTTTAGTGGATACCATGATACATTTTGTCAGGATTCTGTAATAAATAGAAAGCTCAAAAGTACAGCACTTATTTGAAATAAAAATGATAACAAAGTAAACATTCGTACTGTCACTTTTAATCAGTTTAATGCATTCTTGCTGAATACAAGTAAACATTTTGCTTATACTAACCCTAAACTTTTGTCATTTCAGGTCTTGTGGAGGAGAACCATCTGATTCAGATCATGTGTTTTATGATACATGAATTATTGGCAGGACACAGCAGATCTCCCATCAGACCTCTTCAAATCTGTCTTTTACCACAAAAACATGCATTTCCCTGCTGGCAAGAACCCAAAGCTGTCTCTCACAATACATTTATTTTGACTCAACCTAACTTATTTTTGGAGGAATAAAAAAAGGACTGTAATTTATGGAAGGGTGAAACGATAAGTGTTACCAGACACCTTGTAAAATGGAGTTCAAGTGTTGTATGTCAAAAGGCACATTTGTATTCCATTTACTTCTAAACATTACAGGCTCGGGTTACATTATGAGCTAGTGGTTGTTGTTGGAAATGTCCTTGATTCGTTTAAATGTTTATGGCTTTGAGAAAGCTGTGGGAGTGTGTACAATGGCATGATCTGTATCATTAGACAGTCACTCTCTTAAATGGATCAATGTGGCTGGGTGTCAGTGATTATGTGATTCAGCCACAGCTTATTGCAGTGATGGGAAGCCTAAAGATCTCCTCCCTAATGACCCCTTGCAGATGCTGACTTTGATTTTTGCAGGTGTGCAGATGAGAGAGAGAGAGAGTAGACATGCCTATGTTTACGGCCAAAACATCAAGTAATGGCGTAAAAAGGAAAAAGGCAAATCTGAAAAGCATCTCTAAAGATTTTCCTGTTTGCTTACTTTTATACACCCCACCGTAATGTGCTTTGAATGTTCAGTAGCAAAGATTTTACAGCAAGGAGGCCCTTAACTTTACAGCTCTCTGTATTACAGTTAAGCTCACAGAACGGCCGTCGCAGCAAAGTGTGAGTAAGTCTGAGGTAAATATTAGGTGCTGTTAAGATGGACGTACCTTTAGTAGATGCGGTAGCGTCTATTGACATGGTATACTGCGTTCACACTGAGCTGACAGTGCAAACAGAAGTGAATTCACTATCTGTCTTTCTGCTTTTTTCTGATCTCTCCAGTTCTGCACACCTGCACTATAAAAAATAAAGGTTTTTATTGTCATCTATGGTTCCATTGCACAAATTGCTCTTTATAGTAAACAAATCTTAAGATTATTAATGCACTCTTAAAAATAAAGGCTCCAAAAAGAGGGTTTCACAGCGATGCCATAGAAGAACCATGGTTCCCCAAAGAACCTTTCACTGAACACTTCTTAAAAGAACCATTTTTTTCTTAGTGTGAAGAACATTTTAACTCCACTATAAAGAACCATTTGTGTAATGGATGTTAATGGAACCATCAATGCCAGTAAAAACCTTTATTTTTAGTGTATGTTCTTCAGAAAAAATGGTGCTTTTGATAACTTTTCACTGAAAGGTTCTTTGTGGAATCCAAAATGTTCTTCTATGGCATTGCTGTGAAAACCCGCTTTTGAAAACTTTATTTTTTAAAAGTGTGTTGCCTTGCTTAAAAACGAGATAAATAAAATGTGTTTTTACCCCCTGCCCCCATCTACTGGGGGTTTGCAAGTAACCCTGTTACTTGAGATGAGTCTGCCTCATTGTTGTTCTCTCCACTAAAGTGAGGAGGATTGATGGTTTTTAAAGGAAGTCTGGACAGTCTTTTTTTTTTTTTTCCAACAGCTATCTGATGACATAATTGATTATACATGTGCCTCATTGGCTTTGTTGTGGTTGGTCCCTCTGGTGGTGTCAAAGGGTTAACAAACCCTGTCATTTAGTTTGAGAAAAATGGCTACACTCAAAAAAGAGGAATAAAAGGGCAGTGAGGCCATAGAAGAACCATTTGGGTTTACCTTTCAGTGCAATGTTTTTAAAGAGCCATTTTTTTCTTAATTTGAAGAACATAACTTTGTCCACTATTAAGAGCCTTTTACGGTTCCATGGATGTTCTCCATGAAACCATAGATGCCAATAAAGAACCTTTATATTTGAGAGTGTAGGTGAAATCCACTCACAAAGATTGTTGGGTTCAGGAGACTGAGTTCTGGATGAAGGGATGGATGTTTGGATGTTTATCCACAGGATGGTGCTAAAATGTTTTAGAAGGATTGGACGATTCATGTTTTATGTAAGATTGAATTTGACAGTGCAGAAGCTACATCTTAAAAATAGATGAATGCCTCTGATCGATTTGGAGATTGCTGAGGGAAAATACAGCTGCAGTAGGAGATCATAGGGAAAAAAATATTTTGAGAACAAAAGTAACATCTAAGATTCAAGCTTGAAATACTCAATGGACAAATTGAAATTTAAACGAAACCTTTTTTGAAATCGGCCTTTAAATCTCTAATATTGTTTTTTTTGTTTTTTTTTTAATCAAAGAAGCATGCATATCCCTTCAAGGGCAGCTATTGAAAACCTTCATCAGCCTACTTTTAGAAAAACTGCTGCGTATAGCATTTTTTGTCTTGTTTCCATCCAAATGCGTGGAGCATAATTAAACAAGGCTCTTTGTTGCAGTGACAGAGACAAAGAAGCATCTTACTCATTTGGCAGGAGTCCTAAAATGGGATATAGATATAGTTTCAGCATTTTCCCCATCCCACTCAGCCTTGATATATAGTGATTATATCAAAACAAAATGAAAAACTGCCAAAAGTTTGAGAAGAAACATCAAGCTCAATAGGTTTCAGTGGTCCTATGTTGGTACACAGCAAACAAGCAAAGATAAAGAATGCTGCTTGAGTCAGTCAAAATGAATCAGTCGAGTGCTGTCTAGACATTATAGACGCAATACATCAGAAGTGCATTTCTGTATGTGAATGCACACACAGACTCCTTTTTTATTTATTTATTTTTTTAAATAATAGTTCTGTCAGGACCAATATCGTCTAAACGATAGACACTTAGCATACAGTTTGGTTTGGTGGTATGGTTCTGTTCTGGGCAAAAACTCCCTGCCCATCCATGCAGCCTGTCATAAATGAGCAGGGAGAGCAGCTATAATAACCCCCCCTAGGGTTAACAGAACAGAACAAAGCAGATATCATTAATGTACTTAATGATATTTAAGTGTATCACATTACTCAAGATAAAGGAGTCTGATTCAAAAAGGAATATCAGAAAGCCAAGTCCTGACTGTGGCGAAAGGAGGAGCTGGGGATGGGGGAGGGTCATTTGCTCCAGAGCAAGCAAAAAGCTGCTGAATAATACTGAGTAGAGCTTGTATAGGAATGCCATGATAGGTGTGATATTCCTATAAGTAGATGTGATCAGCTGAGAGTCAGCTGATGCAAGCTTGACTCACGTGACCTGCCAGAACTAACGCTATACGCTTAAATTCATTAAAACTATGAAAAAAACACAAATGAATGTATGAGATATATGTAGTGATTGAAATGTTAAACAAATCAAAATCCAAACAAAACAAAATCTCTATATATATATAAGGTTCAACAAAGTAATGGTGTGGAAATTATAAACTTTACTTTGGAAGGATAATACAAAGTTATTCCTAAGGTAAATACTTGGCACTGGCACATTAGGTGCACTGTTTTAAAAAAAACAACTTATTATTATCCATTCATTTTATGGACATTTCTGTTAACGCTAAAACACAATGAAATGCAGTGTAAAATTCAAAATACAAGCAAAACTATTTAAAAAAAATGGTAAAATCAATATGAAAAATTTCATATTAATAATACAGTACATTGTTCCAACTTATACTGATTTTTTTTAGAGTGTGTAGATATTGGATGTACTGTAAAGACCTCTCCTCAAAACTACAACTTCCTTAGCTGACACCCCAGATTGGCTGTTCAAAAGAGATCAGCAAAGGCCCTTTAATTTACAGATGCTTCCCGAGCAGGCAATTTCCTCAACAATGGACTCAACACTAATGATACCGTTCATGCGCTTTAACCAGAGGCATCTGAGAAATGTGTCTTCTCATTGTCAGGTGCTTTTAGGTCAGGTGGATAAATCAAGCATGCCTGTTTTTGACCAGTGCCAAATCCAGAACACAGCCTTTGTGTCAACCTCAAAAAAGTCAGTCTGTATTTTACTCAGGTAAACCTTGCATCTCAAGTAGTGTTATTCATCTGATGCACTTAACCACTGAGACAGATTTTAATGCTTTACGTGTTAATAGTACCTTAAAAATTAACCTCTTATAGTTCACCCAAAAATAAAAAAAATTGCTGAAAATTTACTCTTCCTCGGGCCATCCAGATGAGTTTGTTTCTTCACTGGAACAAATTTGGATAAATTTAGCAATACATCACTTACTCACCAGTGGATCATCTGCAGTGAATGGGTGCCGTCAGAATAAGAGGTTAAACAGCTGATAAAAACATCTCGATACACTCCATTCCATCAATTGATGTCTTGTGAAGCAAAAAGCTATGTGTTTGTAATAAAAAATTCATCATTAAGAGTTGAAACTGTTGCTTTGTGACTATACAAGTCTGGCTTTCTCCCGTGAAAAAGTTGTGTCTTCTGAATCAGGAGAGAAATAAGCACAGAACGAGCTCTGTTTACATGCAAAAATATTCCAAAACAGTTCTAAACAAATATTTTGGTAGAATTTGATGTGAGAGGGGATGGACTTTTTCACTGGAGGAGATGTTATTAGGCCTATGTATTATGGACTTATGTATTTTGGTCAGAACTGTCAGTTTTGAGTTAAAACACTTTAATGATGTATTTGTTTATTTAAAACACACAGCTCCTCACTTCACAAGATGTTAATTGATGGATTAAGTCATGTGGTGGATTATTGTGATGTTTTAATCAGCTGTTTGGACTCTCATTCTGACGGCACCCATTCACTGCAGTGGATCCATTGGTGAGCAAGTGATGCTAAATTTCTCTAAATCTGTTTTGATAAAGAAATAAGCTCATTTACATCTTGGATATGTGTATATAGCCTGTTCATTTATTTGTAAAATAATTAAAAGCTTTATTTCTTTTTTATTTAGTAAAATGCAAAAGAACATGAGGGTTAAATGAAACAGGTGCACTTCAAAAACTGGCACAAAATCACAAACAAATTATAAACACTAGCAGGCAGACACGTCGTCAATACAGCAACTGACAAAATGTATCATTACCGTATCCAACTGTTAGACAGGACAGTCACTATCTAAACCTCTCCTACTAACCCACATCACTGAAAACCAATCCTGCTCTCTACCCACCGTCTCTCCCCTCACGCGACGGAGCGCGCCAGAGGAATGGAGGGCTGGATCACGTGATTGCCGGTGAACTTGCCACTCCAGCCCCTGAAAGAAAAGTGTAATTTGAAGAAAAGAGAACAAAGAAATCAGAGAGTATAAAATCCCTCGGCTAGTCTGCACTTGGTCAGAGTAAAGCTCGACAGACAGGCGCGCGCTCTCTCCCCGCCTTCCCTCGCGCTCGTATAGTAAAGTGCCTCGCGCGCAGGTGGTGCGTGCGGCTCTGAATCCGATCAGGATGATGCGATCTGCACAGCTTCTCGCTGCAGTCTTATACTGCTTAGTGTGCATTCATTCTCTACCGGTACCAGACGGAAACAGCCACAGGTACAAACCTGCAGCGGTAAGTGAATTTAAAAATATTGTAAGCAACTACAAAATAACAGTCAACCTATTTTAGACGTGTTAAGCAAATGCATACACAAATAATGTAAACAACTTTTAATTTTCACTCCATGCAAATACTAACAAATAAGCATCTTTTTGACGGTCTGATATAGAAGGACTATAAAATATAAAAACATTAACAGGAGATGAATTTCAAATTTGCATGCAACTTGATTTATTGCTACCAATTCGTTGCTATTCACCTGTTACACATGCATCTACACAAGATATGCTATAGAATAAACAAAACTTAGGCACTACCAGCTGAGAGCTTATTTATATGTGCATCAGTGAAATGTGTGGCAACTGTAGATTTATAACACATATTATCTTACTATCATACATATTATAAGATTTTTGTTTTGAAAGAGCAAAACTGCTTAGTGTAGTTCACGTTCAGTATGTTTGCAGTTGTTTAAGGGGTGGGGCCTACTTCAGAAAGTTGGATTTTTTTTCAGGTATGTGTTTGGGTCAGTGAGTCAATGAAGGTGTCTGAAAGGCAAATGGCAGCATTTTATGTATGATGGTGCTGAAACTGTTTCAAAAAGGCTTCCAAAAACACAGTGACATACTGACTAATGGTTTAAAACAAATCCTAGTCAACTTTAGCGATGAGCAAGCAAATACTTAGTGAAATAGAAATGGAATAACTGGTTGATAAAAAATATAGAACACTAAAATTGAAATTTATAAATGAATTTTCTCCTAATTTAACCTCCCACAATGTTTTTACTGGAATATTAAGCATAAATTAAAGTTGCCTTCAGAAGCAACCAAATGAAGGGATCTACACATTGCACTGCATGCAAAAGCAGACACAGATTAATGAATTATAATCATGTCTTTTAATCCATATAGCTCAATTTTATTCTGTTGAATCCACCAAGGTCTTTATGTTGAATTGGTTTCAGAAAAAAAAAAAAAAACTATAACTGTGATGTAGTCTTTATGGTTTAAACTTCCTGCTGATCTTCGAAGAACTGAAATCTGGCTGTAAGAACTTTGTTCTGCACAAAGAAAGAGAGGGCTTGTGAGGCTTAGAGGAAGTGGACAAAGAAGAACTATACAGATGGCTGTTGTAACCCAGTTGGCAAAGATCCATACAGAGATTTTGCCAGGTAAAATATCAGGCTAAAAACATGTATCTGTGAATAAAAGAGCTGAAATGAGTAGTTGTAACAGAGTAGAGAACAACTGAACACTGTCTTTGTCTTTCTTTTAAAAATGCTGTATAGCCACAGACACACAAAGCATTACCACAAAATGACAATGAAACATTGCATGCTGTCAAAGCATCTGGCTATAAAGAGTAGTTTAATTTTTTTGTATGTTTGCCTTGACCCACTTTGCCAATCAAACAGGAATGGCACCTGCAATCAAACCAGCTCCAGACGTTTTTAAAGACAAACTGTGTACATGTTTGAATGTAGAGAGGCAGCGTTGATGCGGAGCATGTGCTGTCAATTTGTTCTTGAATGTTGACAAAGCCGGAGCAGGAGATTATGCAGGCAGGGGCAAGTCATCTGGCACGCTGAGCAGGATAACAAGCCCTGTGTTTGCTGACAGAGGGGAAAATGGAAGGATCCAGATAGCTACCACTGCGTTTGTTGACCCCCCTGAGAAAAGAAAAGCTGATGTCTTTCTTTAAGGCATTGTTCACGCATCACAAGATCCATGAAGACTTGCCAAAACAACTCAGTCAACGCACTAACGTGACTAATGTACAGTCCACAGGGTGTGGCCAAATTTTAAAATTACTTTAAAATTATTATCTATCTATCTATCTATCTATCTATCTATCTATCTATCTATCTATCTATCCATCCATCCATCCATCCATCGTTCTATCTATCTATCTATCTATCTATCTATCTATCTATCTATCTATCTATCTATCCATCCATCCATCGTTCTGTGCATCTACCTATCCATCTATCTACCATTTTATGAATCTCTTTATGTATCCATCTGTCTATCGACTGTTCTATGCATCCATCCATCCATCATTCTATGCATCTACCTATCCATCTATCTCCAGTTTTATGAATCTATCTTTCTTTCCATCCATCTATCATCTGTTCTATGCATCTATCCATCCATCTACTGTTTTATGCATCCATCCATCCATCCATCCATCCATCATTATATATATTTACCCTTTTATGCATCTTTTTATGCATTATGGATCCATCCATCCATCCACCGTTCTATACGTTTATCCATCATTCTATCTATGCATTTATCTGTGCATCTACCTGTCCATCTATCTATGGTTCTATGCATCTATCCATCATCCATCCATCCATGCATCCATCTTTCTATGCATCTACCTACAGTATCATCTATCTACCATTTTATGCAGCCATCCATCAATCCATCCATCCATCCATCTACTGTTCTATGAATCCATCATCCATCCATCCATCCATCCATTCATCATTCTATGCATCTATCTCTCTATCTCTTTACCCTTTTATGCACTGCATCCATCCATCCATCCATCCATCCATCATTCTATCTATGCATCTATCTCTCCATCTATTTATCCTTTTATGCATTGCATCCATCCATCCATCCATCCATCCACTGTTCTATACGTATATCTATAATTCTGTGCATTTATTAGTGCATCTACCTATCCATCTGTCTACTGTTCTAATCTGTCTGTCCATCTCTCTGTCTTTGAATTTTAGTAGATTTTTAATTGCATCCTGTTTGTTAACTCAATTCATATACAGGAATAGAATTGGAATTTACAAGTCATACTCAATTCTGAATTGTGCACAAATCTAGTAAGCTAGCATGTAGCTTTTGCAGGAGGAGGAAAGGAACAGATTTTCTTACCCCTTCTAGGCACCCTTGTTAATCAGCACCAATTATTCAGTTTGGGTTATCCTTATGACCCAGTCTCAACATATGAAAGAAAAGGACACACAAGCTTAGAGTGGACAGAGTGTATAAGGTCAGGGTCAGTTGCAACGCACCACCTGTGGAGCCGTTTGGTTTAGATTTCTTGCCTGTAGGCACAAACGAGAGCATGACTGACACCAGAAACCCTGACGTACCTGGTTCTGATTCAAACCACCATTTTTCCTGTCACCTGACCTTTAGATCTAGAACCTCTCGACAGCTGTTTCCTATCTCTACGGAAATTAGGAGACAAAAGAACTTGCTCTTGACATACCTTTATTTCAAGTTCATTGTTGTTCCTGGCAATGCATCAAACATTTCAGTGCAGTTGTCTTCCATAATAATATTGCCAAGTTGTCACCTCTTTCGCTTTCAGGAGGAACAAGTGGGAACTATTTAAAGAGTAGTATTTTGCCTCCCTAGGCTTAGAGACACTAATGGTCTACCTTAGATGCACTACACACTTTCTGCATGAACATCTTCCATCAATATCATTTTCCCACTAAACAGTCTTCCTTTTCAGTGTAATCACTTGTGTATACAACCCCAAAGCATGCAGATCTCTGGAGGTTTTTGCGGGTAAATATTTACCGTAGTCCGATTTCCTCTGGCATGCTCATTCATTATCTCTAGTTGTGGCCTACTTTAATGTGCCAGAAAATGTCTATGTAACAGACTGGAATTTCTTGTTTGTAATTTTTCTCTCGACAAAGGCATGCTTCAGAGAGACAATGAGACCCATGCAGCCAGGATGTTTGGATCAGGGTTGCACTGAAAATAAAACGCCAAGCCAAAAAAGCAGGATGGTAGGAAGTGCTCTTGGCTGTATTTCTATGGCTTGCTGAGTCAGTAGTAAACAGTCATCCAAATGTAGAAAGTCATTTTGGGTGTATTTTGGAAACTCATGATGCTTTGCCCTTGATGCCGGCTGTGCTGATGAGTGTGAGGGATCTGTCAGGAGTTGCTGACATCATGCCCCAAAGAGAAAGATTTGGCTGCCAACAAAGAGGTTATCCTCAGAAACCCTATGGACATGGCATGATGCCAGGCACTCCAATTCTCTCCAAACCTTCTTCTTGCACTGACATGTCAGTTCTTTTCTTCTGGATTTCCTCCAAAGGCTTCTCGCTGTATCTGGGTCTCTGTGATTTGTTTCAGCATAACATACTGTATCATGTTAGAGTTTTTACCCACTGACCTATTGACCTACAGATGCACATGCTGTGAAAATAGAAGTCTGTTTATGGTGTTTTTTCCATTCCTGGTTGTTCCTTTTATATCCCCAAATGTTGGATATTTGATATTATACATGTAGGTGTTAAAAATAATAGTTCTTCTGTATTGTTTAGAACATAGCAGATCTTCCCGCAGGCACAAATGCCTGATGTTTGAATGTGTAAAGGTGTGACTGCAGCTTAAGGTAAAATAATTCCCAGTTGTTTTTGTTTGTCAGCTGATGAGAGGCATATATCTGTCAGGAAGGTATCATAAAAATGTCAAAAATTTGCACAACATGATGAGGCTTGGAAAGAGAGACCTTTGTTTTATATGGAACATGTGTGGCTACAGTGGTAATTCTGAAGACATTTCAGTGGGTTTCTGAATGGACTCCCATTTTCACATGTTTCACTACATGCAGGTGGATGCTGTAAAATACGCCCAGGCTTGAGGAATGTCTGGTTAAGAAAAGGTTCTTTGATTTGGGCTTTTGTTAAAATGAGATGTGTGCGTGAACGTGAATGTTGTACAAGCAAAGATTACTTAGCGTAGTCCCTCAATAGTGCAGTCACACTGATCTTTTTTAAATTAGTCTTAAAGGAACAGTTCACCCAATATTATTCCCCCAGTTAAAACTCTCCTTTTGTGTCCTATGAAAATACCCTCATAGTTCCAGTTGCAAATGTTGATGAGTAAATAATGACAGATTTTTTTTCAGGCAGGTTTCAGTTTAATTTAGCTCTTAGAGCTGTCACAATTATGGATTAAGATCTAATGATAGCTTGTTTGCTGAGAAAATAATGATGTTTTGGCTGTTTCTTTCGAGACTTGGCTTTGAATCTATGTGCTTATAGTAGATTCAGCTGCTAATATGTACTTATGTATTATTATATCAGCAACCTGAGCCATCTTGTTTGCACTTAGCACCTCCACCTCTTATAAAATACTGACAGCATATGAAATGTGGTTACAAACGTGGGTCATATGAGTTCATAGTATTTCTATGATTTTTTGTATGTAGACATTTTATGTACATTTTTTTATGTACACTCTATGTCAAGAGTTTGGGGTCAGTAAGTTTTTTTTGTTTTTTTAAAGACACATTAAATGTATTAAAAGTGATAGCCTATAGTGCTAATGAACTTTTTAAACTTTCTATTCATCAAAGAATTCTGATTCACATTTTCCACAAAAATATTAAGCAGTACAACTGTTTTCAACTTTGATAATAAGAAATAAATCTTTCTTAAGCAGCAAATCAGCATATTAACTTGATTTCCGAAGGACTGGAGTAAATTCAGCTTTTCCAATGCATATTAAAAATAGAAAACATATATTTTAAAATGCAATGATATTTCAGAATGTTCCTGATTTTATTGTATACTTGATCAAATAAATGTACCCATGGTACACATACAAGACTTTTTTAAAAACCTTAGAAAATTAAACAGATCCAAAACTTTAGAATGATTTATAGGAATTATGTTTGGGTTATACAGAATTGATCTATTAAAAGGGGAAAAAACATTGGCTGTCTACTGAGTTTTGGTTTGAAATGGGAGTATGTGTGTTTACTTTGGCCCAAGGGGTCTGTTTTGTTGATTTAGGCTTTAACCTTTAACCCATGACTCCCGCTGGACCTGAGACACCCGGGTGTTTTTCTTCCACCTCTGTCGCTCCCTAAGTAGACTCAAGGCCAGTTTGTCATCGCTGAGAGGTTCCATTGCTCTACAATAAACAGTCTTGACAATCTTGACTGTTGTACAAAACTGCTTAAATTACATGCTTTCAACATGTATGACCATTTAATAATGGTTCAGCCCTTGGAAAGTCCATGCGCACTCAGCAAATTTGAGAGAAACAAACTGAGAGTAGATAAAGCGCAGTGAATTCTTCACTTCTATCTGTGGAATTTGTGCAGTTCCTTAGTGCCGGGGGTGTGGGGTCATGTTTTAGCAACGCTATCAAGTTCACATGTCAGTGGATTGTTACTAAGGTACTACGTCTCGACTTGCCCGCAAAAATTTGGTTGTTTTTCCTTTTATTTGTTAGAATTTGTCTTGAGTTACACTGTCTTTTAACCAGATGCTATGCAACAAGTTTCCAGCAATAAGAAATTTGTTTGTTCTCATTGAATACGAAACTGTTATCAGTCACACTTTATTTTAAGGTCCAATTCTCGCTATTAACAAACCATTAACTATGACTTTTGCCTCAATAAACTCTTGATTTGCTTATTAATAGTTGATTAGGGATGTGGAATATGGTCATGAAGAATATGTGCTTTATAAGTACTAATAAACAGCCAGTATGTTAAAAATAATAGTGAGAATTGGTAAGACGGAGAGAGTGATAAAATGTCCTGTCACTCATCCATTGTTGTGGTAAAAAGAATTGCTGTTTGTCTAAAAAAGTCCAAAACCTCAAGAAATTGGCTACTCATTTTTAAAGCCACTCGCTTTAGTCTGTTATATCGTCATGATAGTTGGACCTGCTTTCAATGATTTTCTTTTCAGACTTCCTGCTTTATATTTCTAAATGTTTTACGGTTGTCTAAATATAGTTTGTGCTTAAATTACAGCTTTTAAGAGACTCCCTATGGCTACGTGAGGCGGAAGGATTTTTAAAAGCATTTAAAAGAAATAGTTCACCCTATACCACCCCTGTCCTCTTAACCAAGCACAAATTAGAGAGAAAGAAGGAGGTATAGAGAAGGAAAAAGAGTGAGAAGGAGGCTTCTAAACCCACAGCTGGAGTAGAGAATTGCGATGAGGTTTGGGGAAGGAGAGAAATTGGGGCAATCTGACTTCCCCTCCAGGCAGCTAACCTCCCAGCCCATTAACAGAACCATTTCCTTGAAATTTGGGTGAGGAAATTGACTGTGATAATGCTTCTTGCAAATTATCAGTGACGTAAGACCAACTGTTGCACAAGTATAATTTCGCTAATTTTGCTCCCAATTTAGACAGCAAGGCTTTATTTGCACCTTCACCTTACTGTTTGTCCAACCGGAACACCGTAGCAACCACCTACCAATGCCCTAGAAATTACATTGAATCCAGTGTTATTTTAGTACTATTTATATACTATTGTATTATTTATTAATATTTAAACTTTTATTTTTACATTTTAGTTTGTTAATATTTTTAAATTTATATTTAGTTTACATTTAGATTTACATATTAGTTTACAATTTTTAGTTTTGTTTATTTCCGTTCAAATTTGAGTAATTTTATTGCTTCCACTTAAACTTAATTTATTTCAGTTAGTTGTAGTTAGTTTCAAAGGCAACGTTTGTTTACATCAAAGGTTTTTTATCTATTTAGATTTTATTATATATTTCATATTGTCATGTTGATATTTTATTGCATTTTATTTGTAATAGTTTTGGTCTATAAATGCCCTGTGAACCAGCCAGAATACCCTAGCGACCGAATAACAATACACTAAAACACAACAACACATTAGCCACCAAACAAACCCAATTTAATAGTGTAGCATCTATAAATGAAGGTCAAATGTACATTTGATTGACCGTTTATGTGTGTGTTGACAGGGCTGGCCTCAAAAGACCCATCACCATGGCCTGAAGAAGAGGGGCCGACTTCATCACGTTCAAGACACCCTGAGTGAAGACTCTAGCAATAAAAGAGTACGTCCACACTCGACTCTTCCCAAGAATGACACTGAGTTCTGGAACAGACCTCGCTGTGGAGTCCCAGATTACCCCTCACAGAAGGAAGGGAACATCCTTAATTACTCAACCCTCAAAGGAGGTTTGCTTGGGGGCCGTCATCGCCAAAAACGCTTTGATTTGTTCGGAGGACGCTGGGACAAAACAGACCTCACATACAAGTAAGACTTGCACGGATAGCGGTTGCGGTTGTATATGGTTGCTGTGTCTACACTTAATGAGATGATAGACATAAAATGAATTAAACATTAAAGCGTAAATGGGAGAAAATGACTTTGATGCATTGCCAAGGTACTATTTTGAGCCTTACACAACAAAGGCCACAGTGAAGCAATAATATAGCTTATTTTTGGTATCCTAGCTCCCAGTCAACACACATTTGACTGAATCTATACATTAAAGGTTTTTTTTCTTATTACAGAGTGTGTTTAAATGAAACATTTGCAGTTCTTCTTCCTCCTTTTATCTCAGAAATACACTATTTCCCAGCCCACACAGGAAATACTTGTTTCTAAAGTTTCTTTCTTTATCTTCTCACATTTCTTATAGCTGTTATCGGTTCTAAAAAAGACCACACACTCTTTCCACTATTACGCCCACTTAATTAGAAGCAGTAAACTGTCTCAGACCCGGGACTGCATGGCTCCAGAACACAGCTAGAAATATGTATCAAGCCTCCTTTGATTTGAAACAGTAAATCATTTTCTTAAACACACACACAGTCACTACTTCAAGTCAACCTGAATTTCATTGCTTTTTAAAGGGATAGTTCACCCGATATAATATTATACCTATACCCTTATCATGCCAAACCTGTACAACTGTCTTTCCTCTACAGAAAAGAGCATATTTTGAAAATGTCTCATGGTTTGTTCACAATTAAAACCATTCAACTTTCATCACTTGACCTCACTGACTTTTTTTGTTACACAGTTTGGAAGGACATGAGGGTAAGTACATGATGACAGAATTTTCATTTTGAGTGAACTATCCCTTTAAGAAGCCTTTGATTGGCATGATGGCCTTACTATTGTATTTGTCTGGTCACCACTTCATGTTTTGACTGATTTGCCTCATATATCTTTGTCAAAGACGGTTCCCACCGGACATAGCACTCTCTGTAATCTGAAGTTAGTGAGGTCACGACCCGACCAGGAGAAGATGTTACATTTCAGAGCGCTCATGTGTGTTATGGGCGCGGAGCCCAAATGGTTCTAGTTTTCTCTTCAGTGCTCAGCAGGGGGTGAGATGAGGATCCAGACAAAGAAAACCAGTCGTACAACCACTGATTAAAACTGTCCCTTGATTTATGGCCCTTCCCATAAAATATCACAGCCTATAAATCTCCCATGGCTCTCCATCTGAATCAAGCCACATTGCTGTAGGGCAGACTAATATTTGTGTCTGCATACTGTAAAGACAGAAGTCAAAACAGAAAAATAGTCTTTTTGTGCATTCTTATTTGCCGTATTTTTCCATTTAAATGAGTGCAATCTAATGCTCACTTAAAGGGATAGTTCACCCAAAAATGAAAATTACCCCATGATTTACTCACCCTCAAGCCATCCTAGGTGTATATGACTTTATCATTTCAAATACAATCAGAGTTATATTAAAATAATATCCTGGATCTTCCAAGCTTTATAATGGCAGTGAATTGTGGTTGAGACTTTGAAGTCCAAAAAAGTACATCCATCCATCATGAAAAGTATACTCCACACTGCTCTGGGGGGTCAATAAAGACCTTCTGAAGCGAAGCGATGCATTTGTGTACTGGAAGATGAAGAATTGAAGAATGTTGAATTTTAATATTGATCCATCTCTTGTAATTCATTACTGTACTGTAAATATAACAAGTTATATGTAACAAGTTTTTTTTTTTTTTTTGGGGGGGTAACACAGCTGGGACAAACCTCATTAGGTTGCACCCTGAAAATTACCATTAATGATTCCTTTAAAAAACCCTCTGAAGTCATTGTACAATTTGTATACTACAGTAAGTGCTGCCTCATCAGAATCTGATGTCAAGGCAGCAACACATGCACATATTTTATCCCCAGCAAAACCCAGTCAGCAGCATTCTAATGCTGTGCCACTATGAGCTGTCGTGACTCACGTCTCTGAAGGTTGTTTATGGGCTATAGCACCTTGCTGTCCTCTGTAATTTGTCCACTCACTTAATGATGGACTGTACATGTACAAAATGAACTCAAAGGCACCAAAACCCCATACTACCCCCACCATACTGTCAATTCAGTTACTTTAATGAGTCTGCAACCTTAAGTAAATCTGTGTTTTTCATGTAACATGTGTGCAGTGGATTGAGGTCTAAAGTCATTTTGCATGCTTAAAGTCAAGTGTGAGCACACCTTTAGTGGAACTTGATGAATGACACCTGTGCACTAAGTTTGTCCATTAAAGTCACCATTGGACCAGATGGCTAGACGTTACTACTGAAAAGTAGTTAAAAAAAAACTTTAGAGAAAAGACGCCAATTGCTAGGAATGCTGAAATCAGTTGTGCTGCTTAATACTTTTGTGGAAACCGTGATCCATTTTTTCAAGATTCTTAATAAACAGAAAGTTCAGAATAACACTATTTGAAAGTGATGCTTTTTAAGATAATATGTTGTTTGCAAAATTAAATAAAAACCAAATTATTATCTGATTTTTTTTAATTTTTAAAGCATTTTATTTTATTTTACTTTACCACAAACCCAAAGATGCCTCTTCTGGTCCCCTGAGAGTCCCCAGACCCCAGTTTGAAAACCCCTGACATATAAGTATCTAAAATCTCTTTGGGGCCACTATATTAGCACTTTAAAGTCACTAATCTAAACCTGATTTACGTATTATCTATTCTTTTGTGGTAGTAGCCATAGTCTAGATCAGCAAATAGGGAGGAATTCTCTAATTGTAGCAGCGAATAAGGACAATGTTTAAAGCCACAGACTACCACACTGGGCTCTCTCCCGCTGTCATAGCTCCTGTCTGGGCTTGCAGACTGCAGAGGCCCCACAATCTGAGACAGTTTGTGGCTCCAACATGCAGCCCCAGAGCGATCCCTGTCCCACAGAGCTAATAATGACCAAAGCATGAAGGTGTCCAAGCATGAAAACAACACAGAGCAGAGGTACCAGTCACTATAGCTGCAGGTCGGGAGCTAAACAATACTTCAGATGTGGTGCTTTAAGACATTTTTATCATTCTTTTTTTTTTTTTTTTTAATGAAATGCACTAAAGGGAAGCTTTGTGGAACATGATACCGATTTGTGGTCCACCAGCTTAAATGTGCTCAGTGGGGATTCTGCTTGTGAAAATAAGCATGCATGCCTTCATCACTCAGCAAGCTTTATAATGTAGCTCGTCTTTCATCTGAGAGAAGTTAAAACCTGTGGGCTCATTCTATGAGAGATGAAAGTAGAATTTTAATTTATAAAGACATTCAAAATGGGTAAACTGCTGGTTTAGAATAGAAAGAGCAGTTGAAGCTTTTTATGGTTAGTTTTTGGGAGGAATCAACGGTGGTGTGATAGTAAACTCTGGACCAGAAAAGATCTAATTCAAGATAAATGCAACCTAAGAAGAATGCTATAAAAGGGATAGTCCACCCAAAATCTTTTACTCATTTCAGCTATAATTTACACAAAAGAAGATATTTTGAATAACTATTGGTAACACTTTATTTTGATAGTCCACTTTAGACATTCTACTATAACTAGCAGCAACATGTCAACTAGCAGTCATTAGAGTATTAGTAGACCGTCTGCGTAATATCTTCTAACACTTTATTTTAATGGGTCCACAACATACAACATACTGACTGTGAGAAACTTTGCAACTATATGTCAACTTATTCTACTAACCCTAACCGTAACCTAACAGTCAACTCTGAGTTAGTAGACACGTATTACAAATTAATGAGAAACAGTCAACATGTAATTAGTCGACAAGTTACTTATAGTTAGTAGAATGTCTAAAGTGGACTATCAAAATAAAATGTAACCTAACTATTGACTTCCATTGTATTTTTATTCATACAATGGAAGTCAATGAACACATAAACTGTATAGTTACCAAAATCTATCAAAACATTTTCTTGTGTTTCACAGAAGAGCGAAAGTCATGCTGGTTTGGAACAACATGAGGGTGAGGAAATGATGACAGAACTTTCAATTTTGGGTGGACTATCCCTTTAAAGCCTCTAAAATTGTCAGTAATGTAGTGTATTGTGAATTTTGTGTTTTGGATTAAGATCCTGCTAAATGACAAGAAACAAAAGAGTCTTGAAATATGTTATGGCTTATATGCACTTAAAGGAACCCAGATAGGGGTACCATCACTGCCACAATATCAAGTATCACATGTGTTCTGTTATTATAGTCAGAGAGCGTTGTAGCATTAGGTACCGTGTCTAATCCATTCAGACTGAGCTTTTCTTTCACAACAGCCAGATTCTGATCCAGTCTCTTGCTTCACCACCAAGAAGGGTAGCAAACATGTTTAAATAAAGGGAATTATTGGGGTAATGCTCCAGAGACCAAATTAAAATCGCATGGGTGGTCTGTAATGAGCGTTTATGAGTGTTTGTGCTCGTGTTACAGGATCATGCGGACGCCTTGGCAGATGAGTTTAGAGAAAGTCAGACATGTGTTGAGAGAGGCACTGAGGGTCTGGAGTGACGTCACCCCTCTCACCTTTACTGAGGTCACCAGTGGCCGGGCGGATATCATGTTTGACTTTAACAGGTAAAAAAAAAAAGATATTTTCACTGTTTGCTGTGTCTGTTATGTTTTTAAAGGGGTCATAACGTACATTTAATGATTATTATTTTCACTTCAGTATATGACCATTTTCACCCTGTTTGATGCTTGTTTTCTATTGAACCTTTAGGAACATGTAAATGTATTTTGTTGTGATTGGCTAACATTTTTGCATATGTAATGACTTTGTAGGTTTGCAGAGTTGTGACATCATAATCACAAAGATTTATGAATGAGTTGTATATACAGCTTACAGTAATTTCAATAATAAGTCTTATGATCTTTTTGGATTAGGAAGAAAAAGTTTTGAAGATTACAGTATGTTTAATAGTAAATGACACTACTTCCTCTGTTGGTAATAATTTACATTTCAGCTGCCATTACTCCAGACTGGTCTTTTATTCTGTATATCATCGATGAAATACTGTTTCTCTGGCCTCTCATTTGACAGAGCTTGTAACACTATATTGTCAGTTCAGAGATGTGTGTTCATTGACTCAAAGAGGAAAAGTTTCCATTTGACTAGTCAAACACAGACGCTTTTCATCTCCTCTAGAAGCTGGAGATTAGAGAGGGTGTCGGTTTAGGATTATAGGTCGAAAATTTACACTGCACGTCCATTCATGCACGTGTGTTACTTCTTAAATTCCCATAGAAAGAAAAGTCATAACTTAGAACACCTGTGTGGTTTAGTTCTACATATGGACATGCAACACTGCGGCTCAAAATCCCTTTCTTTTTGAAAAACCAACCTTAATGTTGAAAAGCATGACTTGTGGTAGCACATTATTACTACAAAGTGCTGTTTGAGTTTTTTTTCCCCTCATTGAACATGTGACATGCTCTATCATTGTTTGTGGAGGAAACTTTTGTGTATGTTTTGTGATAAAACAGTTTTGGGTTTCAAATGATTTCATTTGTATTTCTAAGTTCAAGTGATAAATGTAATTTTGGGGCTCTTTAGTGTGGTGTTGACATCACTGTAGCTGCTTCAATTCAAGTGTCATTGAGGAGCGCATGTGAACTGATTATCTTTTACGTTTTACTACTAGTTATCAAATGAAATAAAACATGAATGGAATTCAGTGGGTATGTTGAAAGATACAGTACAACAAATGTCTGAAAATTGTTTCAAATGTTTAGAGGCCATTTTCTCAAAAACATGAAACTCAAAGTGATGAAGCAGGAGAAAAGTGCTTGATTTACAGTATGCATCACACCAGACCCATATAAATGTCATGTATCTTTCAACAGGAAATTTTGCTCAAACCAGTGGCTTTTTCTCTTAATTTTCTGCTTGAAAATTAAAGTTCCTCTGAAAACTTGGCTTCCTGTTAAAGCGCTAATGTACAGTTGTTTCTAATGTTTCTGAGATACGCACGTATGGAGCTCTAATGAGGGATACCACTTTTCTTCAAAGCAGAGGGAAATATCTAGATCCATCTGGCATAAAGCGAAACATCTGGAGGTCGGTTCAGTGAAGTGTGGGACTCTAGGCATGTCAGTTTCATTTGTTCTGACTCAATCTGAGATTCCATCAATGGGACAGCAGTAGACCGGACATTTGTGGGTTTGATTTAACTAAAATAGTGGCCTTCTTTGACCTTTCAGGTCTGCCAGGTTTAAAGATCTACGATCCTGCAGGGCTTTGTGCGTAATTTAACCTCTCAGCATTTCACAATGGAAAATTTGGGGTTCAGTTTATTCAGTGCCATTCAGCCAGGGTGGTATTTGGCATTCCATTAAAGACAAGGGAATCAGGAAAGTTACCGAGGTGTGACAGTTACAGTAGGCTATAATGCTGTACGGTTGCGTGGTAGAAACTGCAATGTCCCTGTTCAGGTCATTATTCTCACCCTCGTTTAATCATGAAATGTGCTTATAAAATTCTTTTCAGCGATCAGTTCATCAGGCATGTTGATGAAATAACAGAACGGAAATAATTGGTTTTGTGCTGTCGTCTAAGAGACTGTGTTTCACATTCAGGTACTGGCATGGAGACAATCTTCCTTTTGATGGCCCAGGAGGAATTCTGGCTCATGCCTTCTTTCCCCGAACTTACCGAGAGGGAGACATTCACTTTGACTACGATGAGACTTGGACAGTGGGCAACAGTATGGGTGAGTGAGGGTCCTGGACTTTTTAGCTACAATTGAGATTTTTTTACTCACCATTGGAAGTTTATATCTCACAGTTTTTCTCAGAATTGCCAGTTCATATCTTGCAAGTAATTGTGAGTTTACATCTCACAATTTTGACACAGTTCTGACTTGTATCTCAAAAAATCTCACAATTCTAAGTCTCGCAATTGCAAGAAAGTAGCGATATAATGTGATATAAGCGATTGCTTCCAAATTAGTTAGTCAAATTTAGTTAATCTAGTACTCATAAATAAGCAAGACCACACAACAACAAGAGCACTGTTGTTCCAAATATGCTTAAATTCACACACAGCAGCAAGTAATATACAGTAATGCTTTACATGAGTGTTCGTCAAAAGTCTGAATAACTTTAGCATTTTAAATATTATTATTTAGCATTTTAAATATTGCAAGTTGCTTTGTCCATTTTTGCTGTGCGGACTATAATACATACAAATGAAGTTAAAGCAAAATCATTGTTTGTACATCTCCAAGCAACATACTGTAGTGGTGTATTGTCCCTGAATGAATCAGTTTTTTTGAATGGTTTGTTTGTTTAAATGATTCAAAACTCGGTCATAAAGCCAGTCTGTCCCTGCGTCCCAATGTGCATACTATTCACCCTATCTGCCCTAAATAGTAATTGAAAATCACTAATATCACATAGAATTTAGGATGGATAGTATGCATATTGGGACACAGGCACTTGTTTTGCACCTGAATGAATCAGTGTTTTTAATGAATCGGTTGAGAGAATGGTTCAAGGACTCACTCATAAAGCCAGTCACTTGTTTCTTTCCTGAAGGAATCAGTGCTTGAAAGAATCGTTTGTATCACTCAATGATTCACTCCTAAAGTCTGTTGCTTGTCCCTTGTCGCTTGCTACTGTTGTAACTTTGCAACCTGCAGAAAAAAAATTGTTTGTTTTATTACATACAAATGGATTTCCACATAAATATATGATGGATGGACTGCATACCATACTATTAGGTTTTATATGTAATTTTGAACCCTCTTTTTTAATCCTCTTGCTTTCTACTAGGTACTGACCTCCTCCAGGTGGCTGCTCATGAGATCGGTCATGTTTTAGGGTTGCAGCACTCCATGGCACTAGGTGCAGTGATGTCGCCTTTCTACACTTTCTCCTACCCGCTCAAACTGAGTGAAGATGATAAGCGAGGTATACAGTCTTTGTATGGATCCAGACACACAGATGATAAAGAAAAGACGGAGGAGAGAACTCCCAAAGTCACAGAAACCAATGAGATTGAAAGCACAGTGGTGAGTTATATGGCTGTTGTATCTGATCTTGGGAATATTGGGAATTCTTCTTTTTCTTCTCATTCTCTTTTTTTCTCTCCTTATTTCCTATTTTTCAGCCTGATGCTTGCCAAACTGACTTCGATGCTGTATCTATGATCCGAGGCGAGCTGTTTTTCTTTAAATCGGGTTATGTATGGCGGATCCGTGATGGTAAACTCCAGACTGGATATCCTGCATTAGCATCCAGGCACTGGAGAGGAGTCCCAGGTGACATTGATGCTGCTTTTGAGGACAAATCTGGAAATATTTGGTTCTTCCAAGGTAAACTGTCTCAGAATATATAGGATGTATTTGAAATAACTCTCTTATGCTCACCAAAGCTGCATTTATTTGATCAAACAATACAGTAAAACAATAATATTCTTCAATATTAATAACATTTTTTATTGTTTTTCTATTTTAAAATGTAATTTAATCCTATGATGGCAGAGCTAAATTTTTTAAGAGACATTACTCCAGTCTTTAGTGTCACATGAACAGTCAGAAATCTTGATTTGGTGCTCAAGAAACATTTATAATTGTGAATGTTGACAAAAACAGTTTTGCTGTTTCATGTTTTTTCAAAGGAACAGTTTTCATTTGAAGTAGAAATATTTTGTAACATTATAAATGTCATTATTGTCACTTTTGATCAAAAGAATGTGTCCTTACTCAGTAAGGGAATATATATATATATATATATATATATATTGTATACTGTACACTGTATATTGTACACTGAGCAGCCTTAGACTAGTAAACTAAATCAGGGGTTCATGATGAATGGAAAATTCATAAACCATGATTTAATATGACCACTTTCACCCACCATTCTCTCTGTAGGCCAGAGTTACTGGGTTTTTGATGCAGAGCGGCAGATCACAGGGCCGGACTCTGTACGACGACTAGGTCTGACAGTGACTGACATTCAGGCTGCCCTCATGTGGGGAGAAGATAAGGCTCAGAAGATCTACTTCTTCAAAAAAGGAAGCTACTGGCGATTCAACCTGAAGGAAAACCGCGTAGACTCAGTCCACCCTCGCAGCATGAGTGACTGGAGGGGCGTACCGGATGACATTGACGCTGCTTTCCAGGATCGATTCGGTACGGTTGTCACCGAGATATTATTTCTTGCATGTTTTTGAATCTACAATGGATGGAGGGAGTTTAAAAAGGCATTGAATATTTCTTTGTTCATTATTACTCCACAGGCTTCGCCCACTTCTTGAGAGGGAAGCAGTACTGGAAGTTCGACCCAGTAGAAGTGAGGGTGCTGGAGGGATACCCACGATATATTGGCATGGATTTCTTTGATTGCTCTGCTGCCCTGTATCGATGAATCACTGGTACAACTAGACGTAATTTATCCCAAATGATCTTTGTCACGCACCTAGTGCAACAGGCAGTTTCCACATGTTTAACTTTGAACCAATCTAGGTCTAGTATTTTTATTTATATCACGCAACGTGTCAGATGTACAGTCTCTAAATCTGACCACTGGATCAAACTTTTTTTTTTTTGCGGATTCAAGCAGATACTGTTTATCTACTCAGTCTGTGACTCAAGATGCTACATCTGCGCCAATTAACCATATTGCTGGATCTTCTCATCTACAAAACAATGACTCTCATTTCTCAGGAAAAGCAGGAAATTCTGGCCTTAAAATATTTTTCGTATATATTTTATGTACTTGGTTATTTATTATTTGTATATTTTTGACAGTATTGATAGTGTTAGGAAAACATGACGGCCATTCTTTTTGAGAAATACCATATTGTGCCATTAGCGACGTGCTGTTGATTACCACAGAAGACAATTTTGTCCTTAAAAACAAGCAAATATTGCATTAAACCTAGTGCACTTACAGTGGAAATCTATAAGGCAAGTCATTTAAAGCAGAAACCTTATTGAAGTGCATACTAATAACTTTTAGTACAAATGTAGGTGACAAAAACTTGAGGTAAACATGTACATCAAATATCAAAGCATCCTAAATACGAATAACAATTTAGTTCTCAGAGCAACAATAATGTAACTATTTTTTACTGAACTTTGTAGAGATAGCTGAAAATTTTGTATTTTGTTTGAAGCTTTAAAGGGCCTGAACTTTAAAGTGTAGAACCATAATGCTGTACTTTCAGCATTTAGGGACTTTCGTTCATTTTTAATGAGAAATGGCAATTTGACGTGACACAAGTGACCTTTGGGAATAGCTGTCAATGTCAATGTCCATTTAGGCTTAACTTAAGTCCGTAAAGGACTTACGAAGACCTGTTTTTCAATAGTGATAATGTATATTTTACAGTGCAGGTCACTGATGCTGTTCACGTGTATCTAATTAAAGGTTTTGCATAGTGTGGCTACTGAGGAATATAATCCTTATAGCATGATAATGATGGCTTTTGATCGAGGGAAACTGTACACTTCTCATTCACTGTTATTATAATGTTTGTCATGTAATCGATTCTTTCTATTGTTATTGTTTTTAATGACCAATTTACTGTGTAAATATTTTGTAAAAAGATTTGTATTATATTTTCAGCTCCAATAAAAACCTCTCTTTGTTTATTGTATTCTGAATTATCTGTTGTCTGGATTCAATTCAGAAAATACTGACAAGAGGTTTTGTTCATATGAATCATCATATTATGAAGTTTCAGCATACAGATTTTGTTTCTACATTACTTTCCCTCACAGGTGGATGGTATTATCAGTGTTTGTGTGTTTCTTTAAATTCAGTCACTTTTATAACCGAAAAGGACATTTTTATGAAAATTAACAGACTTCATTTTTCATTTTTATATGAGATCTTGGAATTTATTTACCATGCCTCCATCATATATTTTTCTCCTTTTTTTCCTATTGTCATTAACTCAGACTTTCAATCTTATTGAACTCAATCCATCAATTTATTTGCATTTAAAAATTTTTTTTTAATTTGAAATAGACAGAAATGAAATATATCTATGTATTTATTTATTTAAAAACCTAAGATTAAATAATTGGGTGAAATTGTGTTTATACACAAATTATGACTCCCACAGTGTGGTACCACATTGATCAACAATTTTGCACTCAATAAAGTTTTTCAGAAGTTAGTATTCTTGTTTACTAAGGAGACAACACCACCAGTGAAGAGGTTGGGTTGAAAACTCTAATAAAACTAATAAAAAATAAAAATGACTGTAATTATGCATAATTCCCAGTAATCTGGGAATAATCGTGTGTGTGTATGTG
>JAFVLL020001236.1:0-37380 GCA_021397915.2 Tor tambroides | reverse complement strand
ATTCCAGGGCAGAAAATGTAAAAACTGTACAGAAATGTGTCATTTGTCCATTATGGATAGGAAGGGAAATATACAGTGCCCACTCTCGGTAAATTCAACCGATCCATCAAACCGTCCTGACTCTCTGATGCAAAGCACATGGGCTGTGCATGCTTTCTGATTGGATTATTACATGTTACAGTTTAATGTTGTTCTGCTAGCTAAAATCATGCTCATGGCCATTGTTATCATTATGAGCATATGATGAGGAAGAAAATTATTGTCATTATCACTCTATTAGAAGATGTCTTTTTAATCATAAGATTTTCCATTACATTTGTAGAATTGTTGGTCTGTCTCTTTAATGGGAGGGATGTCCTAATGGTTCAGGAAAATTCATGTCAACACTGTTAACCTTTCACTAGCTCTTCTAGCATCTGTTTTGGGAAAACGAGCCATTAATCACCTGACAAATGAAATGTACCACTTGTTAATGGTAATAAAAAAAAATGGTTTCAAATGCATAAATGACTTTTCATTGTTCTGTGGTGATGTGTATATTTGAACATGAATGTGATTTAAAGCTATTACATATAGTTGTTAACTGAATACATTATCTGGTGATTTTTGTCAAATCTAACTAGGAATTATCAATCAACCATGTAAACATTTTGAATCACTATAACATTCTTATTATATGATACATTCTGAACTCTTTTAAATGAAAAGGTTTAAAACTATATGCTGCTTGTAATTTCTATAAATGGGTGTGCCAGACTTTCAGACATAGGCTCCAGTCAAGCTCAAACACATAATTAGAACTTTACACAATGGGAAGAGGACAAAAAGGATTGAAATTAAGAACTAAAGTGAGTCATTGCTTAGTAAGGGATTCAGGGTTAGCTTATATGGGGTATCATTTTGAAGTTTAGCTAACTTTTAAAATTTTGCTTCTCAGGATATAGTTTTAAACATGTCAAAACATCACAGAATTCAACACATCCATTGATACTGAAGTTTATACTTTTTTTTAAGTGATATAAAATAATACCAAATGGAAAGTGGTAATGAGCGCATCAAGAAACTATTTTAACCTTTTACCAGAATAAAATGAAACTTTGGATTTTTTTTTTTTTTTTAAAAATGCCAGTTTTTCCACATAGCACATAAACCATAATAGTAAAAATTGATCCCTTTGTTCACATATTGCTAAAAGAACATGGACTTTATTTCCATAAAATCATGACTTCAATACTGAAGTCGTAATGAAAATGTACTGCATCAAATAAAGTAGTTCTGACAAGGAGCAAAATTGTTTACTTGTATACAAACGTCCTTGGACACAAAGAGACAACCATTTTTAAACATGTTTATTTCTTACAGTAGCATAAGGATAAAAACAGTCCATAATTACACAAAGACTGAGGTTGTGAAAGGAAAGAAAGAGCACTGACCAATAGTCACTATATCAACGCTAATGAGAAGTTAATGAGAGCAAACACAGTGGCACAGTGAGGATATGTACAGTCCATCATGAAAAACAGGATTCAACATTAAGTTGAAAGTGGAGTCTAAATACTGTAGCCTCATTTTTAACTTCATGTCAGGTTTTTGCTGTCGTTTCATTAATTATTTCATCAAATGAATCGGGGAATCTACACACAATCATGTGTATGATCGTGGAAAAAGCAGCAATGAAAAAAATAAAGCCGTTCAGTCTTGGGCTCTATAATATTCATCTCAGTACATTACAGCCTTCAACTTTGCATCCTATAATCCTACAAATAATTCAGCAAAAGATGATACAAAGTCCTAGAGAAAGCTCTCTCAATGTGACTAAGGATCCTCAAAACCGATAATTTAGTGCTGAGAATGTTGGCAAGAAGAGCATAAAGAAAACAAGCCAATTTGGAATTGATCTCGTCATGCAATTTGGCCACAGAACATTTCAAATGGAGAGAACAGAGAAGGTGGACATAATATAGTCTTTCATAAATTGTTTGAGTAGATTTGCCTGAATATCACTCAGCAGGCTACGACTCTCCTGTGGCACAAAAACAAGAAGAGAAACATCCCTACTACTCACCAACTAGTACCATCTAGGATTAATGAATACTGTTAAGAGTAATACAAGAACATCACGAGCCAGCTTATTTTCCTTAATCCATATTTTCTGAACAATGCATAAAAATCAAACAACAAAAACAAGAGGATTAGTAATGGAATAAAACTCTTTGGTGACCAACTGCGCATCTCAATATTCTACCTATGAGAGGGCAGCCATCCTACGTATCCGTGATATTAGAATTTCACTGTGAAACGCCCAATAATAATCCCTCAGAATAGGCTTAAATATAATAAAGCCACTGCAGCGCTGTGCATTTAATATTCACCCGGTATATAACCGTCAAAAGACATTTACGCTTTATTGACAACGTATAAAAGCACTTCATGTGCCACAGGTCTGGATTTTCTAAGGATTCAGGAGACTTTTCTGAAGTGAGAGTGAATGCAGGTAGGTAGCTCTTAAAATCAAGAGGGGAGAAGGTTTTCAGGTGAGAGAGCTTTTCCCACCCTGATCCCGAAGGCACGGCGCTCAGTTTAGCTCAAAGTAGAACAGACAAGAGGATGAGGTGGTGGAGCACAGGAGAAGCCGTGAATCATGTGTGGGTGGAGGACAGCTGGTGGGTAGACGATCTGTGCCCTATTTTAGAGCCCAGATTTGTGTGTCAATAAATGCTCTGGAAGAAGACTAAAGGAACAATAGCATGTGTTTAAGCGTCTTATAATGAGGTTAGCTGTGCTCTGGAGAGAGAACGTGTCCAGAAGCGAGGACAAGGCACGCAAGCATGTAACGTGTGTGCGTTTACACACTGAAATAGCTGATATGTCTACATTTTGAAAAAGAACTACTGCACCTGAAACTTAGACTCGGCCAAAGCAGAAAGCTACGGACCTGCAAAGGGACGTGGTGATGGAAAAAAATGAGATTGGAAGAAAAAAAATATATTTCAGTTCTGTTTTTGATTTAATGAGAGAACGCAAAAGAACGCCAAAGCATTGAAATATAATTTCTGTTCTCAGAGAAACTTTGCGTTAGCTAGAAAAATGTTTGCGTTCTTCCAAGAATTTTTTTTTAGCTGTTTGCAAAACCTTTGTGTTCCTCTGAGAAACTTCGAGTTTGGATGCAAACAACTCAAAAGTTTTGCGAGCAACAGCAAAGTTTCTTGGGAGAATGCGAACATTTTGCAAGCTAACACCAATTTTCCTGAGGGAGCACAAACATTTTGCAACCTAACACAAAGTTTCTTTGGGAAAAGTAAACATTTTGCAAGAGAACACAAAAGCATTGAAATAAAATTTCTGTTCCCAGAGAAACTTTGCCTTCCCTCACAAAACTTATGTTCGCTTGTAAAACCTTCACGTTTTCCAGAGAAACTTTGAGTTCACAAACAAAAGTCTTGCAATGTTTTGCAACCTATCACAACGTTTCTCAGGGAAAACACAAAACATTTATGAGAGAGCGCAAAAGCATTGAAACAATTTGCATTCCAACGAGAAACTTTGCTTTTCCCAGATTTTGTGTTTCCTAACAAAACTTTTGTTCGCTTGCAAAACCTTACCGTTCTTAGAGAGTTCACATACAAGTTTTGGAAGCTAACGCAAAGTTTCTTGGGGGAACGCAAATAATTTGCAAAGTAAAGCAAAGTTTCTCTGGGTAACAAACATTTTGCAAGTTAACGCAAAGTTTCAAGTTCACACAAAGCAAATATTTTGCAAGGTAATGCAAAGTTTCTCAAGGGAACGCAAACAATTTGCTAGCAAGCACAACATTTTTCAGGGGAATGCAAAAATTTGCAAGAGAAACCAAAAGAACTGAAATAGAATTTTACTCCTATCTCATGTATTTTCCCCATCACTATGTCCCTTTAGGGGCTCCGCAGAAAGCACTTGTCGTTTAAGCGGATCTTTCTGCTTATCCTTCGTATGGTCTTAAACATTTATAATGTAATAAGTTATACAAGGAAAACTATACAAATTTGACAATAAATATAAAAAAAAAATCAGCTATTGTTGATGGTAAATGACTGAACAGCAGCAAAGGAGTGTCTACATGACTTCAAGAAAACACTTATCAATGAATTCCACCAGAATCTCAAGATCTGTCTGTCAGCTAGTCAGAAATTGTATCGCAATACATCAGGCTTCATAAATGAAAGCTTATATTCGGTTTCTCACAAATCGAATGCTTTTTCTGTCATTTTCCATTATATAACACTATTATGTTAATTTTAAGAGAGTAGTGTGCTGAAGATCAACAATGAAGCTCTACCACTGTTCATAGTGCATCTCTAGAACAATCACCATACCTTTATTAGCATTAGTTTCTAAACATACTCCACATGTATGCAATATATTGCTCATATGTGTTCATATTGGACTGTGTCAGTGGTTTCGGCTACTGGTGTCAAATATCGGTCCATCCTCCTCAGACCAGATGAATGATCAGTACTCAAACGTAATTAGCAAAAACGAACCAAAAAGAAAAAGTTGTTCAGACTGCTGTGCGCACACAGTGATCACAAACTGTTAGCATGATCATTTCAAACACAAACAACTAAACATAAAATCTCTCATAAGACAAAATAAAGCTCGGTTTCACAGCAGGAACTTAACTTCCACTCAGCCACATGCGCCTGGTGACGTGAGGAATCTAACTGCAGAGATATAACACTAGTGAAACAACCCGCCACTATGTCCAAGCTTTTAGTTAAAGGGAAAGTTCACCCAAAAAATACAAATTTTGTCATGGTTTTTGCCAAACCAGTATGACTATTTCTTCTGTGAAGATAATGGTGCAAAAACTACTTTGGACTCCATTGACAGTTTAAACATTCTTCAAAATATCTTGTGTGTTTTGCAGAAGAAAGTAAATCATACAGGTTTGGAATGACATGAGGCTGAGTAAATGATGAAAATTGTCATTTTTAGGGTCAACTGTCTCTTTAATGAATCACAGAAAACTACCAGAGTACTATGATACACTATGGTGATTGTTGGTCTCACTCATCTACCTGGCCTCGGCATGAGATAAGAGTTCCTGCATCATCACTATTCAACAAAATTCAGAAATATAAGCCAAATCCATTCCCAGCACATATACCTAACATGCTGTTTAGTGGTGAGATATTAGTGTTCCTTGCCCTAGCTGAGGTAGGCTTGCAAGGAAAAGCACATTAGTACATTTGGTACTAGCGTCTCCTCTCAAAACCACCACATCACGAGGGATGCTGCCCAGAATCCTGTCCACTCCGGACAGCACAGAATAGTAATAAGATCATGAAAAATTACTTCTTGATCACATTTAACAGGCACACTAAGTGTGTCAAGTGGATAATGGTTGGTTTTGTTTATGGTAGTCCATCAGTTGGTCCATTTCTTTGCACCTGGTGCCCAGATTCACTTTCCAGGAAAGACTGAGATCTTGCCAGCTTTGGCCAGCTTGTCAATGATCTGGGCCTCATAGTCTGCATCATGGACACCTGTCTTACGAAACTCTCCAGAATAGCGGTTCTGCTCCCAATAGTGGTGCCAGTTTCCCCTGCTGTCCGCCCCAAAACCAAATACATTCACCTATGACACAGAAATGAATTCACAGTCATTATCAGAGCTTTGAAATGTAAATAAAATGTAACATTTAAAATGTAGGTTTTTTTTTTTTTTTTTACATATAAAAAGCTAAAAGCTTTTCTTAAAACATTATATAAACAAAAGCTACACACACACACACACACACACATTCCTTATGTATTATTAATAATATAAATGTAAGTAGTTCACATTAAAGTTCAAAAAATTAGGGTCAGTAAGTTTTTTCTTTTATTCAGCAAGGACACATTAAATTGATCAGAAATGACAGTAAACACTTACACATTGTTATGAAAGATTTCTATTTCAAATAAAAGCTGTTCTTTTGAACTTTCTATTCATCAAATAATCCTGTAGAAAAATGTCTCACAGTGTCCACTCTAAATATTAAGCAGCAGAACTGTTTTGAACTTTGATAATAAGCAATGTTTCTTGAGCACCAAACCTCAGCATATTAGAATGATTTCTGAAGGAACATATGACAGTAAAGACTAAAGTAAAAACCGCTCAAAATTCCGATGTGCCATTGCCATCACAGGAATAAATGACTTATTAAGGTTAAAAAAGTGCTATAAAAACTGCTAACGTCATGTATGAATTAAATGCATTATTATATACCCTAAAGCAGGCATCCTCAAATCTGGCCCACTCCTGCAGAGTTTAGCTCTAACCCTAATCAAACACACTTGAACATGCTAATCAGAGTCTTCAAGAGCATTAGAAAATCACAGGTAGGTGAGTTTGATCAAGGTTGGAGCTAAACTCTGCAGCAGATTGGCCCTCCAGGGAAAGATTTGAGGAACCCTGCCCTAAAGTCTTACCTCATCACATACGTGTAGAGCAAAGAACAGCACAAGCATGCCAGTGGAGGGATAGCGGCCATGATGACGTGTCCAGCGGTCATGGATGTATTTAAAGAAAGCTGGGTTGAAGATCTGAACCTACAAGACATTATTTGATACGTACGCAGATTTATAGCAGCACAGAGAAAACAAAGACTGAATGTGAGATTGACAGTGTTCTACTGTTCAGGGTCTAAAGAGTGTCTTAATTCAGAGAATATAAATCTGTGAGAGACAGGACGGGAATATATTACCTTGTCTTTATCCACACGCAGAAACTGCTTCACTGGAGCATAAGTGCTGAGAGAGAGAGCGATTTGGAAAGATAAAGTTATAAGTCTTCCGACTTCTGGCATCTCTTCATCTTTTCATAAAAAAACTGAGTTGAACTGCTGCTAACTTTCTGGTGTTTTTCAGTGAAGTAGAGAATGTTGTTGATGAAGCGCTGTGATGTGTGGCAGTGTGTGTGATTTGAATGATGCATTTCTGGGTACAGAACACTGCAGTGTGCTCACAGACAGAATATATGAATGTCTCATTGGCCACACTGCAGCTACTACAGCTACGACTCAAAATTCAGGCACTGACAACCACATTTTCATTAAATCCACATAGTGACTAAAATGAACAACTCATTTATTGATGGGATATCACATTCTAATGATTTTTTTTTCCATTAGAGCATTTCAGGAGGTACTATATGTATCTTTTAAACATAATACCTTGCACACCCAAATCTGAAGCATGAGCATCAAATAAACGTTCAAAATAAACCAAAAAAATGAGAAATCCCACACACCACTCAAACTTGCTTAATAACTAAATAACTTAATAATTAAATTATATTTACTTATACTAGACCTTCCTGTTGCATATTAAAGTTACTTACTAAGCAAGTTCAAGTGGTATACAGGATTTTTTCATTTTTGGTTTATCATGAGGGATTGTGGTTAAAAATACATAATTTAAAGGAAGAAACGATTTAATAAAATAAAATAAAATAATTTAAATAAATTAAAAGTACAAATCAAAATTTAAGATTCAAAACAACCAGATTTAACTCAAATTTAAATAGTTTTATTAAACTTACAGTGTCTGAAATCTGAACTGAACAACTAATTTACTGATGGGATGTCACAATCTTTTTGATTTATTTATTTATTTATTTTTAGAGAGAGAGAGAGACATAAAATGATAGACTGTGGTTTAAAAAAGTAAGAAAATAAGAAAAGAAAAAACATTTAAAATTAAAATATAAAACAAAAGAAAAGAAAAAATAAATGAATTCAGGATTTTGACAATGAAACTTTCATTAAATCTAGTGTCTGAAAACTGAACTGAATAGTTAATTTATTGAAGAGAGGTCACACTCTTAGGATTTGACCATGTTAGAGTGACATAATATAACAGAGATTTGTGGTTAAAATAAATAAGAAAATAAAAAAAATTAAATAAAAATAATAAAAAATACAATAATTTAAAATACAAATTAATATGATTTAAATAAAAACATAAAATAAATGAAAAAAAAAAAAAATAATAATGCAGCTATCTATCTTTTATTTTTACTCTAAAATCTTTGTGTCTGCGTTATTTTTCTCACAAGCGGATCTGGCCGGTGGAGAGGGCACTGGTGATCCACAACAAGTCGAGAGTCTTGAAGGGCACCAGCACAAAGCTGACGTTGGCCGCCAGGTTTTTGGCACTCTCTGGGTACATGAAGTGGTGTGTGGTACGGCTGCCGGCATCCTCTTCGTACCCTACAGTGGGAGCCAGGTTCATCCTGGAACACACAGATCCAATTGAATTAGACCGTGAAAATGCTCCCTCACTTTCACTCAAACAAGCCCTATTACTTTGGCATTTCATTATTTTCCCCATGACGGAGTAAAGTGAACAACCAGAAAGTGCATTCAGGTTGACAGCAAAAGCGGCTAAAAAAGCAGACAGCGAGAAACGCCGCCATTCATTGTAATTATACGGAAAATAATAACAAGGGAATTATTCAAAATTCTCCTTTGTGTTCCACAGAAAAAAAAGGATTTGGAATGACATGACGATGAATAAATGACACAATTTTTGTTTTTGGGTGAGCTATTCCTTTAAGAGCGACGGACTGCAAGAGACAAGCAAGATGATGGAAAGATGGTGCGGATCAGACAGGAACGCAGACAGGGTCGGTGTCTATTCAGGAGACACGTCTGTTTCCCCGATGGATGTCAGAGCTTCCATTTCACAGCTCATGTCCTCTCAACAAAATGCTCTGATTAGAAAAAAAACCCTGCCTCCCTTTCTCGTTCAATCTGCATTCTACATGTATTCACTCAAATTCAGAGAACTACCTTACATCACCAAGGTTTTGCAACATGTAGAATCTCAAGCTTGTATTCAGGCAGCAGGATTTAAAAAGCTTTAGATGTAATAGTCCTAGAGATTTTAATGCAAAACAACAATTGTACATATCCGTCTCTCTCTCGTTTCTTTATCTTCTTAAGACCCAATGCTTTTCTCAAAGCCAGTGAGATGTTTTACCAATCAAATCTCAAGCGTTTTTCTTCTTATATTGTCAATCTCTAATAAACAAAAGGCCAAAAAGCAAGGCTTAAACTACATTTTTTATTGGAAGTGCAAGAAGGATTTGTTATTCTAAAGCTCTCCTGTAGAATTTAGTAGTAATACAGTTGGTATTTCGCATTGGTTTCCAGAAATGAACTCAAAAGTAAAAAATAAATAAAAAATTCTCACCTAATATTCACAGCAGTATGTATATACATGAAACGAATAGCAGTGGGTATGCTACAAGAATGTTGACTGATTTCAAGCAACGTACTGTTTACTTAATATAATAAAAATCGTTTCAGCCAATGGAAACCTATATGAGCCAAACTCATTTGACTGAGGCAGAAAGCTCAAACCATCTCTTAAACTATGTCAAAATGAAAGCAGACAGCAGTTAAACAAATAAAGAGACGAGGAGACAGCTGCTGTGGGGCAGAAGAAAGAGATGGATACGGAGGAGGACGGGATTAATTTAAGATTTCAGAGCTGAATCAATAAAGACTTGACTGAAATAGCACCTCAATTTATACCTCCGTCTCTCTCAGCCGCTCCGTCTCACTGATCTCTACTAAACATACACTGTTCTTCAACGTCTCCCCCAGGCCATTATTTTACTCTTTTCTTTAAGCGGCAATACGCACATTCTACCCTTTTCCATGTTCATTCAACTGAAACCTGCAATTGCAAATGTCAATCCACCATATCTGACTGTGACCAGCGTCCCAGAAAACAGAGCTATTACGGCATACTAAAACTAAGACAAATAGTGCTGATTTAAAAACATTTCCATTAACTAAAACTATAAATATATTGATATGGATAAATGTGGCTTTTATCAAAGAGCTCTAGCTGTTCGGTTGGTTACTCAACTGATTCCTTAAAAGGTATGCATGCCATTTTTTCACTTAAATTACTAATAATAAATCTCCTATAGCAGCTAGTAATCTCTTTCTAGGGTTAAAAAATGTAAACACTGTGAATGTGTGCTTACAATATAATTTTTTATTAGTTTGAGTATCCTACCAGCCTGAAATCAGCAAATTTGGGGCAGGGCTATTCATTTGTTCAACCAGTGGAAGATGATTATGGAAGTTTCCAAGTACAGAAATGACACACTTCACCTTTAATTCTAATTATTAAAAAATGTCCACAAAATAAAAACTAAACTGAAAAACACTGCAGAAAAAAATAACTACAGCTACACTAAAACTACAAGTTAGTTACACTCTAAAAAAATGCTGAGTTGATTCAACCCAACTTTGTGTCATATATGGACTAACCCAACTTTTTGGTTAAATGTAATGTAAAAATTTAACCCAACAGCTGGGTTAGTCCGTATTTGATCCAAAGTTGGGTTGAAACAACCCAGAATTTTTTTACAGTGTAAAAACTAACTTGTGAAAAAAAAAACCTGTGAAAAACTAAATAATAATGTTCAATGAATTCCAGTGCACCAATTTAATTTGTATGTCTTATTTCAAAACAAGACCAAATCATTTTCGTAATCTTTGATATGCAGTTAAAATCATTCAAAAGGCATTTTCTTTCCCTACTTCTTTTCCCAGTGGCATTTCAAGACTCACCTCATGATGAAGTCATGGCCATCAATCACCGGACCGTAACCTGCCCCGCGGAGGTTGCCCGAATTCCCCACAACGGCACAGCGCAGACAGCGGGCAGGGTCCCACGAACCGTACGGGGAACGGCCTGGAATAACCTGGAACAGCCTCTGTAGAACTTGCTGGATGTTGTGGGGTTTGAATTGAGGCTGCAACATCTGTACAAGGCCCAGAGGGAAGAGAAGAGTGGGAGGAAGAGAGCGAAAGACAGAAACTAACATAAGGCTGGGCAGTTATCTTTTAACTTCAAACCATCTGCACACCTGCCTGTGCACACATGCATACTAAAATAAACATCCAGGCAGCCAATTAGCCGCTGAAGCCCTCTGCTGTGATGAATAGAAAAAAAAACAACAACAAAATAAATTCCAAAAACCAAGACCAGACCTAAAATCTTTCCTTTTGTATTTTACTGACATCCCTCCATGACATGGCTTCCTTCCAACCAACCCCCCTTCTCTATCTTTCTCTGTTTTCTCTCCCTCCTTTCCTCTCCTCATGGTCCCTGCTGCCAATAATTGGCAGAGTTTACCAGGTCTCCACTGGACTTAATAATTCTGGGCAGATGTTTTCTGGGTACAGATGCCAGCCACTGAATTTACTCTGCCCGTCCAAATAACAAGAGCCATTGTGTATAATACAAGATTATGTGATCAGCAGAAAGTTATGCACTACCATTCATAGGTTTAGGATCAGAAAGATTTGTTTAATGTTTTAGATTTCTATGCTTTTTTTCAGCAAGGGTGCTTTAAACTGATCACAAGACAGTCACATTATTACAAAAATTTCTTTCTCAAATAAATGCTGCAAATTCTTTTAAACTTTTTATTCATCAGTGAATCCTTAAATTATGGTTTTTGCAAAAATATTAAGAACAACTGTATAATGAAAGATCATGTGGTACTGACGACTGGAATAATGGCTGCTGGAAATTCAGTTTTCCTTAAAATAGAAACAAGTTTTTGGTAATTATAATAACACATTATGGTTTTTAATGGATTTTTGATCAAATAAACAGCCTTCTTTCAAAACCATTAAAAAAAATAATAATAAAAAAAAATTAAAACTTACCAACCCCTCTCGAACAGTAGTCTTCATATTCATGTAAGTTATATGTGCATCTTTATCTGCATAGTAGTTTTTGGCAAAAATCTGAATTTAAATTCCTGACTTGATTAAATTTTAAGTGCCCTTTTGAATACTGCCTTTCATGCTGAGTGTAATATAGCTGTGTATGAATGTAAACGATCTGTAAAGTTGTAAAGTCGAATGTGCACAATAAATACAATTTCTAATTTTGGGGAGTTCAAAACGTAATGTAAACCTATTGTAGGAGACTCCCAAAACAATATTAGGAACCTTAAAAATGGCATAATAGGGGCACTTTAAATTTGATTTGAACAGGTTACAGCCCACAAGATACTGAATTGGAATTTGAATAAAAGGAAGAGGAATTTAATTCATTGCAATTCAAAAATTCCACACAGAAGAATTTCATCAGTCCAACATAAGTTTCATAACAAAACAAATTACATAATTAGTTTTGAGTAATTATGCCCATTATACTCTGAAATGAATGTCCAATAAGTCCAGTACTGCCAATTAATTTTTGTTTTTCTTTCTTTCTTTTTTGGACCAGTAATCAACCGCCTTAGCAATCGCCTAGAACACCCCAGCATTCCAACAGTACCACTCAGATTTTCTACAGAAAATGTCAAATTCAGTTTCCATAAGTTCAAGCATGTTTCCAACCTTTCCAAAATCTTTCTGCTTCTTTTACTTAATGCAGTCCGGCACCCTCCCTACTTTTAATTCACTCTGAGCAAGTATTACAGACTTCCACTTTTCAGCTGACACTTTTTTTTCAGACATTACTCATGTTATTTTTAATAAAAACACCCTCTTTGCTTCCTGTCGCTTAAACATGATGCATAAGTACAATTGCAGAGCGCTAACGTCTCATTTAAAATATAGAAGCACAACAAAATTAGGTCTCTTTTAATTAAGGACGGTGTGAGTTCACATGCAACAGTTCTGCAGCCATTTCATTTTGTTTTCCCATTTAGGTCAGGAGCATTTCACGAAATCGAACCACAACAAAGTCTAACCACATCAACTGAATGGGTTTCTAAAGCTAAAAGCAGCAGTGAGTAACCAAAAGATCACTTACCACCCACCAGTAGTACACGTCTGAAGGCAGCTGGATGTTGTCCCGAATCCAGACAGGCGAGATGTCCGGGTCATAGTTCTCGTCGAACCAGTCGGAAACACCTGGGTCACCCACGCAGCGAGAGCAGGCACATGTCTTCTGCTGAGAGCTCTCAGCTGGGATGACCCGGTGGGAACCGGCGTAGCTGGGCACTAGCTTAACCCTGCGTGACTCTTCCCATCCAGGGGGTTCCAGGTAAGGCAAGCCGGCTCCTCCTCTCAGCGAGAAAGAGAAGAAGAGTGAGGTGAGGAACAGGAGGGCCAGGGATCCCAAGACCACGCAGAAGCGAAGGGAGCATCGCATGCCCCCGCGTTCTCCTGCCGCCGCAGGTCCGACTCCGACGGGAACCCAGGGTCTCGGCTCACCCGACCTCTGAGCCCGTGCCCAGGCGGCCCAACCCCAACCCCATCCCAAGCCGAAGCGTCCCTCTCGCTGCGGAGGCACAGACGGCATGCGCCCGCCCCACTGCCATGAACCAGCCCCTGCCACCGTGCCCAACCTGGACTCAGTACTACTCGGGGTACTGAGTGGCACAGGCTTTAAACCCAAAAGTGTGTGAATCTCACAAAACTGTGCGCCTGTGAACTGCCAGCGCTGATCTCCAGTCTGTCAGTCTTCTCTTTCAATGTGTCACCGCTGCCGTGGAGCCTTTTACCGCTCTTTATTTTCGCTCTCTTCCCCCTACACTACGGGATCTCCTTCAGCTCTCTCTTTCACGCTTTTGAACTGTCTATACTGCCACGGTTTAAACACACACCAGTCTTTCGCCTCTAAAAATCAGTCTGCTTGTAGGCGTGTGTGTGATTGACTCTATTCTCCCTGCAGTGACAGTTGGAGGAATAGCCCCCTCTGTGGTTTTGACATCTCAGTGCCAGACAAGCTAGACTGTCATCCGTGTCTGTTCCATTACAGTCCTCTACAAGTCCAAGTTTGTCACTGTAATCTGGTTTGTCCACGTCCGTACGCTCCGTCTAGCGAGCCACCATGGCGAACTTCGCAGCCAGAGGTGGAAAAGGGTGGAGTTTTCTCACAGACTTGTAATGAAGCTCTTTTGCAGACATCTTGAATAGCTTTAGATTTTAGCCACCGAGCTTGGTCTTTACGGTGTCTTCAGTGAAGATTCAACAATGAGGAACCTCTGGATCCAATGGTTTCACTTCCCAACTGTGGGGTTTGAACATTCCAGTCTAGATAAGCACTTTATGATATTCTTCCATCATGGTTTGATAATTTGAGCACTTTGACTCTCTCCAGGTTAGTGGATGATAAAAATGAACCAAATAAAAATGAGAAGAAAAAAACAACAACAAAACGACTGAAAGAATCTAACGGCTCAAGCACAAAAAGCAATTTGAGAGGCAAGGAGCTGGAATAAATAAAAAGGCAAACAAAAAACAGCGTCACTCTATCTGATTTTCTTCTAACACTGCATCTGTCTAGCAGCTAGTGGAGTCTGTCATCAGCCGAGTGCGTGTGAATGTGTTGCATCGCAGGACTCGCTTGCCAATTTCACGATGACAGCTCTTAACGGAATTGGTGAGGTGGAGACCTCGGATTTCAACAAGGCAATGTGCCCTGACCTGCTGTTGTCCTGTAATCTCCAAATCTATAATCTCTGGGATGCTGCTGCTGGCCCACCTGTGTGAGCTCTCTTTCTCTCTGCCAGTTTGCTGCCAGAAAAAACCCGTCAGTCCGAGAGGGTGCTGTGCATTAGGATGGTAGTAAAATCCAGCTGCTGGTGTCTACAGCTGCTCTTCTTGATTCAGGGCAACCTTCCAAACTACAGGGAAACAGACAAGTGTAGAATTATGTACTGCATATAAAGACAGTGATGAAATTCATAATGCTTTTATTATAAGCTATTTTTACCCACTTTTTTTTTTTAGTATGCACAAATTCCAAGACAGATTTTCATATTCAAATTTTCAGAGAACTGGCAAAAAGCACAGAATATTGGCATGCATGATTAAAAACAAATATTTCACGCCGCTACATGCCAAACTGTGTTTCGCTCCAGACATTTTTTTCCACATTTAAAAGAAATTACACCAATGAAATGACTTTGAAATGTACACAGAAAAATAAAGTACAATGTTTTTAAAAGGTTTAATTTGTTTAATTTTCTGTACCGCAACTGCACAGAAAAGTCCTGAAGTCTGAAATACACTGAATTTTGAAAAACATTAAACCAAAGAAAAAGTATTACAAATCATATGAAATTCAAAATCGTGAGGTTCTGCATGATTTTTAGATCACCAATCAAACAAGCTAATTTCTGACACTGACCATGTGAACTCCTTTGTACAAAGCGGCAAATTTCAGTGTTTCCATTGAAGAACAAGTTTAGATCAATAGCTTTGTCATTAAAGCACAAGCAAAAACAAAGTACCATTCTCAATTCATGTTAATTTTTCAATCCAACTTGAATCAAATTTTATCCTGATAATATGATTTGTAAATAAAATTATTAAACCAAACTAGAAAAGATTAGAAAACAGATGAATTTTCACTAGCAGTCTCAGACTTTTGGATGCCCCAATACGTATAGTGTATGAGAAACAAAATAAAAAGAAAGAAAAACAGCATAATATGCATGTAAACCTCACTAGCTTCTGCTCATATACTTGTCAGTTCTTTTCTGCTTGTAATATTTGCAATATACTTGCAAAATATTTACAGTTGCTCCCTCCAGCTTTATCTTCCAGACCTGAAAGTTCAGCGCAGATGATGAAAATGAAAAGTCGTTCACTGACTTTTCATTTTCATCATCTTCACTGATATCTGTCCCTCACACACATTTTGTGAAGGCACCACAGTTGAAGTGTTTCTATCTTTGGGTCTCTCTTGTGACCCCCGATTTCTGTTAAACATTCTCTGTAGTACATCTGCTGAGCTAAATTACCAGAGCTGAATATGTGGAGCACAGACACCAGTTCAGGCACCATAGAAGAACATTAACTTCACAGCTTTCACAAAATAACACCAACCCAATTTGTTCATGCTTGCATATTTTAATTAACACATTCATTTGGATGCAAGGAATACTGAAAAGGTATAACGTTAGCTCTGACAGCATTGCACTAATGTTTTAAACATATCTGTCTGTTGCCAGCAGTTCAATCAAGAGGATATCGACATATCAAACAAACAGGTGGCTCGTGCTGCTTTCACTGTGGCTGCAGATTAAATCACGCGATTGTGATTGCTTGCGTGGGTGAGCCGCTCGAGATCACATAATGCTCTCCCCTTCCATTCCAATTAGAAAAATGAATTTCAGATTTTCTCCGGCTGCAGTAAATACCTACTTCTTTGCTTGAGACGTTCTCATCCTTAAACACGCTACTTCTTTTTAGACGCCCACAGTTTGATGAGAGAAACAACGAAAGAAGCTGCAGGCAAAGTTTAATAGTGTTTATTTCTGCTATATCCTTCATGCTGCTGATTATTTCTCTTACCGATAGTGACGTAATGCGACGGGAGCGCGATCAGTTTTGATGTTCTGAAAGGCGTGAACGCGCCCGAGTTTCGACTTTTACGTGCTCTCATCACCTTTTCGATTTCGATCTTTTCGTTTATGTACAAATAAGCTAGAACTTAAAATGTTGTTTGGATTAATAAGACTTTCTCAGTGAGTGGATGATATAGCGTGCGAATTATTCAACGACATCCTAATTATTAAAAAATGGGAGTAATTGGTTGAGTTTCGTCTTGCGCAGTTAAAAAATCCTAACGCTTTTTGTAAAATATGTATCTCAAGATGACAAATAATTACATTACTTATGGTTTGTCGATATTATGTCGATACTCAGTGTTGGGGAGAGTAACAAGTTACATGTAACGGAATTACGTAATTTAATTACAAAATAAATGCAACCGTAATCAGTTACAGTTAGGCTACTGAGAAAAAAATTACAGTTGCTTGTGAAAATGTTAAAGATTACAAAGGGGGGTTACATCTGAATATTTTCACAAACATACAGAATGGATTGATTTCTTTCCCAAACTGCACTGACTGCTTTAAAATATGAGACACCAATGTTTCAGGCGTTTAGGACACATGCTTATTTGATAATTGATTTTTCTATTTGGGTTTATTTTTTAAGATTAACATTTTTTCCAAAGCATTGTTAGATGCCAGTGTTTCCTGTCGTAGCTATGCAAAGATTAGATTTCAAAAATAGTATCATAGCTAAGCTATTAAACTATATCTTATGATTTAAATCTGCATTTAACCACAGAATGATCTCAAAGTAGCCTATAAAGAGGTGCTAAAATCTGATTTTGTGGTGGCTGTGCTTTAAAATTAAATTATTATAATCTTAATTCAAGTGATGGATTTTGGATTTTGAAAGTCTGACAGTTATCAGTAAGGTTAACCCTGCCTGGTTTATAACATTTAGAAAAGTAATAAATTTAATCAGTTACATTACTTTAATAAAGTAACTGAAATACTTACACTACTTACTACATTTTAAATAGGGCTACAGGTAATCTGTCGATACTATAGTTCTCATTACCTCATTACAAACATTTTAGTTAACTCTAAGTTGTAAACTTTTATGGTTAATGAAACGTTATTCAATTAGCTAACAGTTCTGTGTTTTTATTTATAAATTCACATTTTTATTAATTGTTCTATGTATATGCTTCAAAATTAATGTAATGGAACTGATTGTAATGTGTTATTTTTGTTTACATAAATTTATACTGCCTCTATGAATATATATACCTCTTCAGAGCCACCTTTGCGAAGTAAAATGTCTCAGGACCAGAATATAAGTGTGATGCACTTATATAGCACTGTCTAAAAAAAGTATGGAACACCTTATATAGGTTATAAAATCTCAAATGAAAGGCAAAATCCTCTTAAAGCTGAATTATGCTCCCAGTCTATTCAACGCATGCTTCATTTTCTCACCAAGCATCACATCCTCCTACCCCATCCAATATCTCAAAATGACAGTCCTCTCATTTATAAAGCCACCAGACTCACAACAAACAGCAGGAAACTGAGATATGTAACCATTATTATTCAACACATCTAAACACGACTGTTGCACTCAAAACATTAATACTCATATTCTTGACTTCATACGTATACAAACGCATGCTTGTAATACATTCAAATTCAGATGATAACACTATACCACCAAATTCTCAATTTCTTCCTTCTTCAGCCATACACAGGTATCACACACAAAAACATCCACTGACCTCAGCTTACTCTTTCTTTCCCTCTCTCTTTTGTTTTTCAGTCGCTTTTAGTGGGTCTTGACCAATGTGCCTGCTCAGCAAGGGTGAGCCGAACACTGTAGAGTGGGTGTCTGAGTTGCCTTGGCAACGAAACCTCACAGCTGGCTGCAATGGAAATGTAATTGAAAGAGAAGAGCAGACATTCACATACTGGGTGGGCTTGCATTCTCTTTGACTCACGGCTGGACAGGTTGTTCTTACATATTCAACAGTCGACGGCTCCACTTTTGTGCTGTCTATGATCAGATTGAAAGCAGAGAGGGAAACCAATGCCTGTCCAGTGACTCTAGGGTTAATGTACTGACAAAACATGCACTCTCTCCCTGGTTGAGGATTAATCTAATCATAAAATAGTAATTTTCAACGGCTTGGCCCTAAGGCTTAATCTAATTTCATGTTTAATGGATTAAACCCTTTTAAAGCTGGATACATTATTGCTTGTTAGGCCTCCCTTGGGAAAAAAGTATGATTATCGTTTTTTTTTTTTCATTTAAAAAGTAGACTAAAATTATGATTTGGCTATTTAAACAACATTTTCTTCCAATGTAATCTAGTGTCAGCGGAATGTGTTTTCCACGCTCAATGATTTTTCGTTATAAGTCGACATTTTGAAACTCTGTAACTGCTAAAGAAATTGCATTTAATTTCTGGGAATGTGGCCTAATAATAAATGGGCCATCTTGCTGACCTCTTTTAATGTTTATGTACGTCATCAATCATTCTTCAGATTTATTCTCTCAGAATTTATTCTTCAGATACATAATCAGAAACTGAGTTCACAGTACAGAACTTAATTTGAAAATGCCATGTGAAATGAAACTTTAACCAAAGTGCCTTAAGCTACTACAGTTTTTGCATCACAAAAACGTCTCATAACTTTATCTGAGTCACAATAATCACAAAAAACTATAACCTTTCACTCCACTTGAGCTTCAAGCCTCAAACTAAAATGACGGAAAATGAAATGAGAGATGCCTGCATCTCTAATCAAATTCAAGTCTCAACTTCATTTTATGTATACCCTTCAGCTTCAGTCGTGTTTATTTCTCATTCTGCCTCTCAGAAAATACTAATTTTTATTTCATTCTTACTTTTTGTTTTGTCTTATTTTATACCCTCTCAAGGGAAAATTAATTTAGCCTTACGCATCTAACATGAAAGTAAAACTAGATATAACCTTAGGTGCTATTTTGACTCATCGAAACAAGTTTCTGCCTGATTAACTTAATGTCACAATTATCTTGGGCATAGATAAAAAGCGTCTAAAAACATTTCTTACCAAATTTATAACAATCTAGCATAAAAACATTTCATGCCATCTGATTTGACAGTTGCAAACACTTACTTTTAACTCTGAGAATGTGCTTCATATCCATGCTAATTGGGACACTACCCTGAGGAGGCACTGGATCAGTTAACAGCATACAGTTAGCAATCTGTACCCGTGAATTGTATTTGTGCCCAAGGCAATGAGTTGCATTCTCTTGGAGCAACTGTTGACCCTTCATCATGCCTCTCTTGACAAACCAGTTCCACAGGGGATGCCACCAGTCATGTCCTCCATGTCCAGCAGAAGCTGGTCTATTATGAGCAACCATGATAAGCCAGACACATCTCTACAATGCTGAAGAAAACAGCCCTCGTGGATCTCAAAGGCCTGGGAAACTCTCTAGCTTTCTATCTTAGAATGTAAATCAGAGCAGAAATCATCTCAAAGAAGCACCAAACACATCATGCAGAACTAGGACTTCAAAACGCTTGTATAGGAAAGACAAGAGAGATCTGTTTATAAGAGCAGCGATGGATGGTACAGTCACCATGTCTTATTCTCGCATAAACTGCCTCACCAGAAATTTGTGTTTGTGTGCCGTGGGAGCTCTTAACAGCTGCAGCTGCCCATGTGTCTGACTCAGCACCCCCATCTCTGCTTCAGGCTCTAAAAGCCAGTATGTATGTGTGTGTGTGTGTGTTTGTTTGTTTGTGTGTAAGGTCCTATTCAGGAACACTGACTTTGATTTCTGGCCTATCAATATTGCAAATATTGGCTGCTGGAAAATAAGAAATAAAGTATTAACTTCAGTGAGGTTTATGTTTAAAATAAGTCAAATGAACATGATAAAATATGTATCAATGGAACATTCTTTAAAATCAAATCTTAAATGCCTCAATATTCGCTTCTGAGGAAAACTTCAGTTTCTTCTAAATATGTTTTTTTAGGAACTGATATTTTGAAATTAATATCAAATGTCAAAATATCCATTGTTGTGATGCATGAATTATTTTGAAGCATTATTTTTTTTTAATTGTTTCTCATATTTTATTTTACATCTATAATAATTTTAATAGTGACCTAGAAATAATTACTAACTTATCTGTATTTGCCATTTGCAGTGATTTAAACTATGAAACTTTAAAGATTAACTTTGAAGTCTTCCTTAAAAGCCCACAAACGGATACAATATGCGACCCTGGACCACAAAACCAGTCTTAAGTGTAAATTTTTCGAAATTGAGATTTATAGATCACATGAAAGCTGAATAAATAAGCTTTCCATTGATGTATGGTTTGTTAGGATCGGACAATATTTGGCCAAGATACAACTATTTGAATATCTGGAATCTGAGGGTGCAAAAAAATCAAAATATTGAGAAAATCGCCTTTAAAGTTGTCCAAATGAAGTTCTTAGCAATGCATATTACTAATCAGAAATTAAGTTTTGATATATTTATGGTAAGAAATTTACTAAATATCTTCATGGAACATGATCTTTACTTAATATCCTAATGATTTTTGGCATAAAAGAAAAATTGATAATTTTGACCCATGCAATGTATTTTTTGGCTATTGCTACAAATATACCCCAGCGACTTAAGACTGGTTTTGTGGTCCAGGGTCACATATGTGGTCAACCTGAACTCAATTACCCGCTCCTCACTGACCTTGTCTCTGTTGCACAGGTTTGACGCCTCACATCTCCTCACTGTGTCCCTGTAGCATATTCATGAATTATCCATGTATCTGTGGCTGTACCTCTATCTACAGTATCTCTTTCTATTTGGCAAGTACAGAAAAAGATGTTCTTTCAGCCTACTGTGGCCATTTTCTGTATCCTATCCATTCCCTCAATCATTCTTTCTTTCTGTGCCTTCTTCTTTTAATGTTTTTCATCATTTTTCTGTGTGACAAAGTATTTCTTCTCCTGTGCCCAAAAATGTCTCTCTCTCCCTCGTTCATACAGTAGAGATCCTCTAAGGCCACCTAGACTGGGGCCAGATGCCAAGGTCTGTCGCAGAGCCCATCGATCGAGAGGAAAACCAGGGGCAACGCTGGCTCCGGAACACCACATTGCTGGCACGGTTAACCCTTACCTCACTGAAACGGTGCTCACACTATATCCGGATGTCATGAAAGTGCTGCAGTGACAGATTGAAAGGCTGTACGTCTATTATACCTTTCCTAAATCTGTCAATTTCCAAAATTAGAACAAACCCTAGAGCTATTTTGTTAACATTTAATTTGGATTAACTTACAATTAGTAAATGAGGTAAGCTACAGTTGTGTGTGCTTGCTCAAAGTCAAACTGCAATAATCTAATCAATCTAATGTGCTTAACCCTCATGTTGTGTTTCAGTCATTTTGACCTGGAGAGGATATTCTTTTTCCCAAAAATGCTAGTTAATGTTATCACATTTAGCTAAAACTCAATGACTTTTCTCACAGAGGGTATAACAACTTTTAAAAATGTATTTATATATATATTTTTACACTTCTGGTGTTCCTAGTCAAAAATGACCAGCCTACAAATTGCTTATAAATGTCTCGTTATGCTATATTATTACTAAATATTGGATTCAATCTTTGTATTGACTTGTTTTCTATTAATTAGCAGTTTTTGAGTGAACACTGCCAAATTTTTCCAAAAATGATGACAGTTTTTGTACTTTTTTGGATTTTGCCACATTTTTACACTTCTGGTGTTCCTGGTCAAACATGACCAGCCTACATAAAATTGCTTATAAATTTCTCATTATGCTATATTATCACCAAATATTGGATTCAATCTTCTTATTGACTTGTTTTCTTTTAATTAGCATGGTTTTTGAGTGAAAATTTCCAAAAGTATCCACAAATTATGCTTTTTCACTCAAAAACACCTCAGTTTAAGCTCACATAAGCTCAGATCAATGAGGCCTACAACCAATTAGCTCCAATAAGAAACACCAAACCTGTAATAATTGAAAGAAAACAAGTAAATATTACTAAATACTGGATTCAGTCTTATAATTGACTTGTTTCCTTTTAATTATCACCGTGTTTGAGTGAACATTGCCAAATGTATCCACAAATTATGATAATTTTTGTACTTTTTTGGATTTTGCCACATTTTTACACTTCTGGTGTTCCTAGTCAAACATGACCAGCCTACAAAAATTGCTTATAAAATTCTCATTATGCTATATTATTACCAAATATTGGATTCAATCTTTTTATTGACTTGTTTTCTTTTAATTAGCACAGTTTTTGAGGTGCATAAGCACAGATCAATGTCCACGACCAATTAGTTCCAATAAGAAATACCAAACCTGTACTGACTGAAAGAAAACAAGTTGACAAAAAGACTGTATTAAAGATTTGGTGATAATATAGCAAAATTTACAAAAGATTTTTTAAAAGGCCAATCATTTTGGACAGGGAACACCAAATTAAGATTTTCAGCACAGCACAAGGGTTCAATAGTGAGAGCTGATGGTGTCATGTTTCCTTCCTGTCTAGGCTGAACTCAAAAGATATTTTGGGACTGTTACTGTTTGTAAAAACCATTACATTTTCAGTGATCTGATATGATGAGCATCTGAAAGAAAAGTCTTCCATCTGTTTGGGTTTGGGAGCAGGTCTCTCAGGGAAAGAGAAACCCAGAGAACTCAAGCATGCACCACACACACACACACACACACACACACATAGGAATACAGATCTACAGTGTGTTCAGCAGCAGGTGCCCTATTTGTTATTTTCTGTACAATCCATGTGATCTCCAAATTAAGACGCAAACATAATGGTAAAATGTTGCAAGTGTTGTAACTGTAAATGCTGAGTTGAGTTATTTAGGTTGACAGAAGTGGATTTCAGGTAACCCCGCTGTCGAAGCACTGTGAATTAACCAATTTGAGTCCCTGATAAAAAAAGGTTTCCCATAGAGTAACCTATTTAAAAGCTCTCATACGTGACTCTTTGACAGCGTGCTCGTTCTGTATGCAGTGTTAACCTAGTTAAGGCTAAGTCAGCAGGACTTTTGCTGGCTCCTGAAATTCCCCAGGTACTATGTTAGCCTAGTTACAGAAGATGATGAACATCTGTCAAATAGAGCAGTTGCTCAAACAAGACAAGTTTACAGTCTATCTCAGTACGTTCTTTTCTGTATATCCTCTCTTTTATACCTTAGTGACATTTGAATAGTTCAAACTGTAATTTCAACTCAAGGACATGCGTGTTTAAGAAACACATCAGGTGATTAAAATATTCAATGCAATGATTTATTCATTATATGGTTTCAGCACTGAGTCACTGTGCATAATGTCGCAGCAGATATAATAAGAAATAGATGGTCCTCCATTATGCCTTGGGAAAAATTGCACTGGATGTCTAAGTCCTCATATTGAACTCAACTTGAGCTTGGCCATTTGCTCTGTTGTGGACTGATAACCACAGCGACCTGCAAAACAGATTTATTTTGACTGCATGTGTCTATGCCAATGTAAATAATAAATAAATAAATAAGTAATGTTTTTTTGAGGGGGTGGGGGGTTATTGGAGTAGCTATGTTTTACAAGAAAATACTACTTCAATGTTTCTACTTTAATTCAATGTGTTACTTGCCGTTTCTTGGAATTATTTGTGAAATTTACTAGCAATGAAAACTGGTTTAAAGTAAATTCTACACCAACACTTTTTCAGTGATATTTCTTCAAATAAAAAAAGAGCCCTATCACCGAAGTCATGCAATTACTCCAAACAGCAACTGTCCTCTCAAATTCAGTCACCGAAAAGAGACCAATTAGCAAAGGGCAAACTGAATGTCATGACAGAATCAGAAATTAATTAAAAGTGTTGCAGCAGAAGCTGTTTACAGTGAGATATTATGTGATGTAGCAGTTGAAGCACCACAAAATGGTCTCAACGTTACAGAAAAAGAGCTGCTTAAAGTCTAAAATGCCATAATGATCTACCAAAATTCTTTTTGTTTCATATATATAACAGAATAGAATTTAAATACTACTAAATAAACTAACATGTAATTAAACCTTAAACAGTTAGGACCTATAGTTGAGTAGAACTTGGTCATTTAGATATTGTATTATTAGTATGTAACAGTTAATAAATTAAATAGGTGCAGCTTATTCAGTATGGTCAGAATTTTTATATACTGTATGATAAATTAAAATCATATTTCTATCTTGCATAACCACTAATAACCATCAGTTAATATGTGATAACTGACCTAACCATGTGGTTCTTTGGTGAAAAGGGCATGAAAAATGCTTGTCTGCTAAAACCTATGAAATCTATGATTTATTAATGATGTTAAAATTCCAATACAGTCATGTTAAATATGTTAAGTTATAGTGAATCCTGCACTTTTGCCATAGGCTTATCTGATAAAAGGAAAATAGGATGGGCTAATAGATCTTTAATACATGTTTGTTGTCTTTCTGGTCAACATACTGCTTATTTGATTTGACTTTATTGAGTTTACATCCACATCTTTGGAGCTGAGCTGTGTCTGCTTTGAACAAACTGCATAAGGTTGAGACAAAGACTTGATTAGGTCACCCCATCACATCAACCCCAAGAAAATCCTTTACTACCCCTCTTTCTTTCCTGTATCTAAGCAACGCTGGCAGATCGGTAAGGGTGGGTTCAGAGTGGAATGAGACCCTCACATAAATGAGATGGGTTCGGACACAAAGGGGCAAGCCACGGGTCCCTCTTGAGTGCCTCTATGCATGATGCGGGTCAGGGACCACTCTAGCTACACAATCTGGGACTATCTGCTTTAAAAATAAAAAAGGAGGGGTGAGACATTAATGGACTGAAAACCACATAAGCACTACCACAACAGGTTATATTCCACACAATGGACACAAATGATACATTTTATGATGCTCATGCTTTCCTTACCTTGCAATGCCTCTTAGGATGCATAACCCTTCATCATGGTGTATTCTTACAGCTGGGGCAGTTTTTGGATGTAAAGACACCCACTTCACCTCCTCTCTGGAATGTAAATTTCTGCAGACTGTTGTAGATGTTGCACTAAATGAACAGCATTCAGCTTCCATATGATTATTCACATCAATTCTCTGTCGGTGGTCGTTTCCAGCGTCCACGTAGTATGCTGGTGCAGATGTGCACTAGGATTTTGTCCTGCTGTCCGTTATTTTATCGTCTCTAAGCCCTTGGATAATGTGCAACAATGTAATTCTCACAATGCTGCGTGTAGTCCGTGTGTGTTGCCCCCCCTCAACAAGACACCCTCACCCCATATTCTCCAATCGCGTTTACAGTCTACTGGGATGTGTAGTTCTTTAAATGGTTTATCGCTAAACTGCGAACCGTTATTTTGTTTGTTCACTTATTTAAGCGACTAACTCAATACATTTTTTCTTATGCATTTATATACGCAACACCTGAAAAGTGGTGTGAGGTGGTGTCAGGTGTTGCGTGCGAGTCCAGCGCCTTTTTTGAACTACATTTCCCATGATGCATTTGGAACAGATGGTATTCACAGAAGACCGCTAAGTGCTGTGATTGAGGATGCACGGAGAATAACTATAAATTCAAACTGTCCACAACGCATAAGTTATATATATATATATATATATATATATATATATATATATATATATATATTTCTCTCTATATATAAATGTATTCTATATATGTTTCTCGTCTATTCATATCTGTTGTTAAACGTAATCACTGTTCTGAAAAAAAAACCTTTTTGTACAACCAACAGACACATAAATTACTTTTTAGAATGTTGAGATATGGTATCAAACGTATGTGTAGCTTTCAGGCTGTTTCTCTCCCTCATGTATGGCTTAAATACGTGGCATTCTATATGGAATGAATTCTCAATGTGCATTCTAGACAAGTCTCAGTTGATGCAATACTGCCTCCTTGTGGAAATGCTGCTACATGCTACTTGCACTACACTGATAGCGCCACAAAAAGTATATAATTGTAAACTTTCTAGCATCAAACAAAGGTTTTAATAATTTTATTGGGTCATAAATGACAAAAATAATTACATAGCATGTGATTAGATCTGAAATTGCTTTTTCTGTTAGACTGAGTTTTTTTCGGGTGTTTGTTGCTTGAGTAACCTCAGATACATTGTAAATGAATTACAGAGCTGTTCTGGGAAACTTCGTAAATTAGGAATGAATAGGAGTGATCGATATATAGCACAGATAGCCTTCTTTATTGGCACGATTGTTTTACATACAATATTGCCAAAGCATCAATAAAAACAATATAAAAAATAAATAAATACTTAAATAAAAATAAAATAAAAAATAAGGTGACGCAGTGATAGTAATACAAATTATAATACAAATATAAAGAAATATTAACAAACAAAAAAAATATAAAACACTATTAATTACTAACAATTACTAATAAAAATAAAATAAACATTCAACTAAATTACAATTAACATTTACTTAAACATATTGAAACCGTAAAAAGTTGAGATATTTAGATCTCTTGCAATTTCAAACTAAAAATAGTGGTAGTTATGTAAATTTGGTCATCGTTTTAAACTGTAATGGAAAAAATGAAACAGTTTGCCTTTACGGTGTGTGGTTATTTTCTGGGATTTCCGTAACCACAGTGCAAATATCTCTCTCTCACACACACACGCAAAAAAATAAAAATAAAAAATAGAAAAAAAGTGTGTGCGAGAGTTGAAACTTCGATTGCTTTCTTCTCAAAAGAATGTGATACCGTTATACAATACGATACATTTTAACATTATTTTGCGCTCTTTTATAAAACCAAGTTCGTCTTTATGAACATTGATGGGATCTCCTTTAGACAGTCTAAAAGCTTTCAGAATCGTTCGACCACTTTGTTTAATTTCCCTTTTTATTTAATTTAAAGTCCTTACTCCTTAGTCACTAATCGTTACCATTTTTATTGTAGTAACAGTAACTCTGCTACTTTGGCAACAACAAAAAAAGTTAACGTGGTAAATGTATGTTACGTTTCTAAATCTGTTCTTGCACATGTTTTTCCTCAGTTAAACTTAACAGTTAGAATTTAATAAAATAATATTCCATAAAAATAGAAATTTTATAGCACGTTTCTACCGAACCTTTTTTAGAGGTCGATCTTTTCGCTCAGGCATGTATTTGGACAATACTGATGTGCGCCACAGAACTGGGAGGCCCTCTGTCGTTCCAGCGCCGTTTGAAATAACGAGCGACCAGGCTAATGAAATATAAGGTTTTCATCTGATTGAAATCTACAACATCCTGGTTGCTAATTCGGTAAATAGTTCTTATACATTTTACGAACAATCCATATTTCTTTGTCATACTAAAATTTGTTTTCAGAAATTATAGTTATAACCTTTATTTTGACTATAAAGTTTGTTAGCCGACCGGCTAACGATGAATGGACAACTGATTAACGCTTGCAAACTCAAGCGCCGTTTGCAGTAGATTATGTGCTGATTTTGTGTTACATGATGTAAAGTTTCAAAAACACATTTAGCGAATTGTTTTTTTTCCATGCATGTTGTAACTCGAGGAGCGATCTAAAGTAAAACTCCAAAAACTTGCTCGCTCTATGCAGAGTTCAGTTTGTCCTGCATACATTTGATTTGCCGTAGAGCTACTAATGAAAATACAGAATGTTTACGCTACACTTTTGAAGTTTTGAGTTTGAAAACCAACATATTTATTTTCCGAACATCAACCTTGTTAAAGTAAACATAAGACCATATATGGAACGTATTTGTACCTCTGCAGTGCTTTAAGAGTTTTGCTGATGTGCTAATTAGATGAAAAGAACACAAATGTTTGCCTTATAAGAAGTCGTTTTACTGTCTTCACCTCGAACTTTGATACTTACAAAAATTTCTGTATGACTTGTTTGTAGGTGCTGGTTAAGCTCTTTGTCCTGAGCTTGAAGGTCCAGTGACAGCAGCTATGTTTCTGTACAACCTGACCCTACAGCGGGCAACTGGCATCTCCCATGCCATCCATGGCAACTTCTCAGGTATATCACAGAACAACAACACTTAGTCCTGGATAGTTTCTTAAAAGCAGTGTATTTCACCTTTTTTTGTTTTTCTTTTTTTTTTTGTTTTAGGATAGCGGCAAGAATAGTGTTTTATTTTGAAGCATTGAGAATTAAGTGTAATGCTTCAAAATACTGGCCACTGTTTGGGCCAGGCCACTGTTGCCCACAGGCCACTGTTTGCCCTGGCCACTGTTTGGGCCAGGGCAATTCCTTGCTGTGGACCCAAAGGGCAGAGCTGTTATGATAGGTAAAATTACAGAATCTATGTAGTAAAGACTTTGGTGTTTCTTATCCACTAGGAACTAAGCAGCAGGAGATTGTTGTTTCCCGTGGGAAAATTCTGGAACTGCTGCGTCCTGATGCCAACACGGGGAAGGTCCACACGCTGCTTACTATGGAGGTGTTTGGTGTTATCCGATCCCTCATGGCCTTCAGGTTGACAGGTGGAACTAAAGGTGAGTAACTTGATTCTAACTGTTGTTTTGCGTAGTTCATATATAGAGTTCTTATGGATCTCTTCTCTCATGTTGTCATAGACTACGTTGTGGTCGGAAGTGACTCTGGTCGTATTGTGATCTTGGAGTACCATCCTTCCAAGAACATGTTTGAAAAGATACACCAGGAGACGTTCGGCAAGAGCGGATGCAGACGAATCGTGCCAGGGCAATTCCTCGCTGTGGACCCAAAGGGCAGAGCTGTTATGATAGGTAAAATTACAGAATCTATGTAGTAAAGACTACAAGGTTGTAGCAGTTTGACATGCATTAGGATAGCAGTTAAAGGAATGGTTCTCTAAAATGAAAATTTGCTGAAAATATACTAACCCTCAGGCCATTCAATATGTAGTTGAGTTTGTTTCTTCATCAGAAAAAATGTGGAGAAATTTAGCTTTTTATTATTTGTTCACCAACGGATCCTCTGCAATGAATGGGGGCTGTCAGAATGAGAGCTTAAACAGCTGATAAAACCATCACTTCACTTTTCAGAAATTATTTTTTAGCAGACGTGTTATTAAATTGAACAAAAGTGACAAAGACATTTATGTTACAAAAGATTTCTATTTCAAATAAATGCTCTTTTTCATTGGAATCACAGTTTTTTTTTAACAGAAGATCTTCATATTAGAATGATTTCTGAAGGATCGTGTGACACTGAAGACTGAAGTAATTTAGCTTTGCCATCACAGGAATAAATAAAAGTTTAAAAATATTGAAATAGAAAACATTTGAAGTTGTAATTTTTCAAAATATTAGTGGGTTTACTGCATAATTTAATGAATTAAATGCAGCCTTGGTGAGCGTAAGAGACTTCTATCAAAAATATTAAAATCCTACAGACCCTAAATTATTGAACAGTAGATTACAAGTAAAGTTCTTTGTTGAGTTGTGTCAGAAATGATGAATATCTTCATGTCTCTTCTCTGACTGTTTGGTGAAGAGATTGTTTTGATATCTGATCTTCCTGGACTCAGCAAAGAAAGTTGCTTTTTAGAGGAGAAAAATTTAGCTAAGGGTCTTATGAGTTTGTGTTAATCTGACTTTTTCCCCTATGCATCGTAGTTCCTGGTGGTTCAGATGGTCCCAGCGGTGTGCTCATTTGTTCTGAGAACTATATCACCTACAAAAACTCTGGGAACCAACCAGACATCCGTTGCCCAATCCCATGCCCAACCTCACTTTTCGTGAAGTGAAAAACTGTTTAAGACGTTTTTAGCTTCAAACCTTTTCTTCCAATTAAAATATGAGTCCTCTCTCCATCATATTGCTTTATACAATAAAAAAAGTAATCTCATCTGAATCAGGAGAAAAATCAAGCACCGTTTGCAAGCAAAAATGTTCCAAAACTATTCTAAACGATGTCAGTGGGTTTTAATTTAAGAGGATAACAGACAATGGACTCTTTCCAATGGAGTATGCATTATTGTTGACTGGTATTTTGGATCGAAGTGATGGTTTGATGTAAGAGGACAACAAAGGATGGACTTTTTATGGTGGAGGAAGCATTATTATGAACTGGTATTTTGGCCAGAAGTGACGGTTAAAAGTTAAAATGCCTTGATGGATTTGTTGCCTAGAACACATACAGTGAGGGGAAAAAATTATTTGATCCCCTGCTGATTTTGTACGTTTGCCCAATGACAAAGAAATAATCAGTCTATATTTTTAATGGTAGGTTTATTTGAACACTGAGAGACAGAATAACAACAAAAAAATCCAGATAAATGCGTTTCAAAAAAGTTATAAATTGATTTGCATTTTAATGAGTGAAATAAGTATTTGACCCCTTCGCAAAACATGAATTAGTACTTGGTGGCAAAACCCTTGTTGGCAATCACAGACATCAGACGTTTCTTGTAGTTGGCCACCAGGTTTGCACACATCTTGGGAAGGATTTTGTCCCACTCCTCTTTGCAGATCCTCTTCAAGTCATTAAGGTGTTGAGGCTGACGTTTGGCAACTCGAACCTTCAGCTCCCTCCAACAGATTTTCTATGGGATTAAGGTCTGGAGACTGGCTAAGCCACTCCAGGACCTTAATGTGCTTCTTCTTGAGCCACTCCTTTGTTGCCTTGGCCGTATGTTTCGGGTCATTGTCATGCTGGAATACCCATCCACGACCCATTTTCAATGCCCTAGCTGAGGGAACGAGGTTCTCACCCAAGATTTGACGGTTCATGGCCCCGTCCATCGTCCCTTTGATGCGGTGCAGTTGTCCTGTCCCCTTAGCAGAAAAACACCCCCAAAGCATAATGTTTCTACCTCCATGTTTGCAGGGCTTAAAGTTCTCCGGCGTGCTGCGTTTGGCTGTGGAAAAATAAATATAGTCGTCCTACATTTAAAAACACTTGTTGATAACACGTTCGAATTCCTGAGTTCGCCTACCAATGGTATGAGAGGAACACAGCTTTCACTCTCAGCCAAACTAACATTACTAGCCAATCAGAAGTTTTTTCTCTTATAACCTGAGACGCCCATAATAGCATAGAAATGGAAAAGAAGCGGCGGCGTCTCGAGCGCGCGACACATTGAAAAAGCTGCGAGGCACAGTGGTCAAAGATGTTTATCTAGCGCCATATTTACATAGAAAAGCTATTTAAAAAGCAGCAGAGCTTTGTAAACAGCTCAAAATAATTACGTAATCTCCATAAGAACTATATGATTTCCTGAACCAATTTACTGGTAGTTTTGAAAAGGATTTTAATTTGCCACTAAAGACTGTATGTGTGAAAGGGGCTAAACTCTTCCTCTGCATATGTGGTGAGTTTGGGTTGCTCAAGGTTCATCTGGGAAAACTGTGCATTATCTCACTAGATTTGTAACGTAAATCATTTATAAACCTGTGCCTTTTTTACAGTCTATGGTGCCAACACAGGAGAATACATCAACATATTTCTAATCTTGCGATTTATTGTACATCGCGATTTCAAAATAAAAGTTTCTGACTTTGCATGTGGCCAAATATTAAAATGAAATGAATTTAAACGTTGTTGAATCACATGAAACATCACCAGGCCGTTGGCGCCCTCTGCAGGTATTTTTTATAATATATTACATTTATTTTAACAGTGAAACCATGTAATTAACAGTAAAACCATGTAATTACTTCGTTTGGATACTTTATTTGAGCCAATTATTATTGCCTCATCATTAGTTTATATATAAATTTAGTCATATTAAAGCCTGTTTTTCAGCTCATAAATTTCCAAGTGTGTGATACAGCTTTCTTTCTTCAGGACAATCATATATTCATGGAAAAAAAATCAGTTTGAATAAGGAAAGCAATAACTTTGCCATAGTATCCTTTCAAATGTTAAAGTTGCCATAGTTGCGTTCTTTGCGTGTGCAGCACTTTATTTGTACCATTTTGTTTTATTAGTTTATTTATCAGGTAGTTTATTGGAAAATCATTTTCAAAATGTTTTTTTGTTTGTTTGCCAAATAACCCTGTATATGTCCACCCCCCCGGAAAAAAAAAAGTTCAGGCTCAGGATTTTTTATTTATTTTTTTTGCTTTAACCCGTGTTTGACGGTGGGGATGGTGTTCTTGGGGTCATAGGAAGCATTCCTCCTCCTCCAAACACGGCGAGTTGAGTTGATGCCAAAGAGCTCAATTTTGGTCTCATCTGACCACAAAACTTTCACCCAGTTCTCCTCTGTATCACTCAGATGTTCATTGGCAAACTTCAGACATGTGCTTTCTTGAGCAGGGGGATCTTGAGGGCGTTGCAGGATTTTAGTCCTTCACGGCGTAGTGTGTTACCAATTGTTTTCTTGGTGACTATGGTCCCAGCTGCCTTGAGATCATTGACAAGATCCTCCCGTGTAGTTCTGGGCTGACTCCTCAGCGTTCTCATGATCATTGAAACTCCACGAGGTGAGATCTTGCTTGGAGCCCTAGACCGAGGGAGATTGACAGTTATTTTGTTTCTTCCATTTGCAAATAATCGCACCAACTGTTGTCACCTTCTCACCAAACTGCTTGGCGATGGTCTTGTAGCCCATTTCAGCCTTGTGTAGGTCTACAGTCTTGTCCCTGACGTCCTTGGACAGCTCTTTGGTCTTGGGCATGGTGGAGAGTTTGGAATCTGATTGATTGATTGCTTCTGTGGACAGGTGTCTTTTATACAGGTAAAAAGATGAGATTAGGGGCGCTCCCTTTAAAACAGTGCTCCTAATCTCAGCATGTCATACCTGTAAAAAAAAAAGACACCTGGGAGCCAGAAATCTTGCCGATTGATAGGGGATCAAATACTTATTTCACTCATTAAAATGCAAATCAATTTATAACTTTTTTGAAATGCATTTTTCTGTATTTTTGTTGTTATTCTGTCTCTCACTGGTCAAATAAACCTACCATTAAAATTATAGACTGATCATTTTTTTGTCAGTGGGCAAACATACAAAATCAGCAGGGGATCAAATAATTTTTAACCCTCCCTGTATCACAAGACGTTAATTGATGGGCTGGAGTATTGTAGATTTATTGTGGCGCTTTTATCAGCCGTTTGGACTCTTAATTCTAAAGGCACCTATTCACTGCAGAGGATGTAATGCTAAATTTCACCAAATCTTGTTCAGATGAAGAAACAAACTCATTTCATATTTTGGATGGCCTGAGAGTGAGTACATTTTCAGCAAATTTTTAATGGTGACTCTTCCTTTGATCGAAAATGATGTATTCTCCCATTTTAACTGTGCACATTCCATTTTCCAGGTGCCATAGAGAAGCAGAAGTTGGTATACATCCTGAACAGAGATGCAGCTGCCCGCCTTACCATCTCCTCCCCTCTAGAGGCCCACAAGGCTAATACACTCGTCTATCATGTGGTTGGTGTGGATGTGGGCTTTGAGAACCCCATGTTTGCCTGCCTGGAGATGGACTATGAGGTCAGTGTCATTCTTTTGGTGCATATTTTCAACCAGAGGGCCAGGGTCTGAAACTTCATAAGAGAACTGCTGGGTGACTTACAAGTAGTTAAAATAATATATTTATAGTAACATTAAAATTCTAATCTAAATTACAATGCTAAACACAAAATCAAGATGTAAACTAAAGTCATATTGTTTAGTGAAGAACTTGTGGTTCTTAACTTGTACAATCACAAAATGTGTTAAAAGTAAAACAGTTTTAAAAGTAGTTTTGTTATAATTAGAATGGAAATACCAGAAATATCTTAGCCTATATGAGGGGGCCTTCAAATATTGTGTTGGACAGTGGTGGACCTTTGAGTCAAAAAGGTTGAACTACTGAACTAGTGGGGAAATAAAATTCACATTAGTGGCCGAACCAATGATAAGTTGCCTAGGATGTAAACACAAGCAGCTAGCTGAGTAAGGAACAGAGATTCTTTACAAATTGGCGTGTTTTTGCATGTAGCCAATGCCATGATACTTCATCCTGGTTTTTCATGGTTTTACAAATGTGATCATTCCAGTGACGTGTCTCTGTGTTAAATGGTTTTGCAGGAGGCAGATAACGATCCCACCGGAGAGGCTGCGGCAAACACACAGCAGACTCTGACCTTCTATGAGTTGGACTTGGGCCTCAACCATGTGGTGCGCAAGTACAGTGAGGCACTGGAGGAACATGGCAACTTCCTCATCACAGGTTCTGATCTTTTTACGATGTCAAGATGTCAAAATGCTAGATAAGCATACACAAGTTAGACTGTGTTGCAGTACCTTTAGCACAACACATTTGTTATCTAGCACTTATTCCACCATAATTGCAGTTGAAATAATTGGTTAAAAAAGAAAAAGTGATTCAAAATTTCCCTTGGGGTCAGTAAGAATATTTTTTTTTATATATATATATAAAGAAATGATTTTTTAGCAAACATGTTATTAAATTGAACAAAAGTGACAGTAAAGACATATATAATGTTACAAAAGATTTCTATTTCAACTAAATGCTTGTCTTTTTATTAATCATTAGAATCCTGAAAAAAAAAAAAAATTTTTTTTTTAAGCAGAAAATCTTCATATTAGAATGATTTCTGAAGAATCATGTGACATTGAAAATTGAAGAAATGTCTGCTATAAATTTAGCCTTGCCATCACAGGATTGATTAAAATTTGAAAATGCTGAAACAGCAAACATTTAAAGTTGTTGTAATGTTTCATGATATTAGTGATTTTACTGTAGTTTAATTAGAGACTTCTTTCAAAAACATGAAAATCCTACAGACCCCAAACTATTGAACAGTAGATTACAAGTAAAGTTCTTTGAGTTGTGTTAGAAATGATGAATATCTTCATGTCTCTTCTCTGACTGTTTGGTGAAGAGAGAATTTTGATATCTGATCTTCCTGGACTCGGCAAAGAAAGTTGCTTTTAGAGGAGAAAAATGTAGCTAAGGGTCTTATGAGTTTGTGTTAATCTGAGTTTTCCCCTATGCATCGTAGTTCCTGGTGGTTCAGATGGTCCCAGCGGTGTGCTCATTTGTTCTGAGAACTATATCACCTACAAAAACTTTGGGGACCAACCAGACATCCGTTGCCCAATCCCACGCAGAAGGGTGAGTTTGTGTGGTCTTCCCCTTTGCATTTCTCAGTTTGAGCACAATAAACTAAACATCACCTTGAAGTCTAAACAGCTATTATTGAAATGATGAGCCTTTCATGTCTCTTCTCTGACTATTTAACTGGAGACACATAGAGATCTCTGATCCTAATATTCGTTTTGACCTCGTATGGTTGTTTAGTTCTCAGTCATTTTGTTTACAGAATAAATTAAACACAGATGTGACCACAGCGCTTTTCTCTTTCAGAATGACCTGGATGATCCTGAGCGAGGCATGATCTTTGTCTGCTCTGCCACCCACAAGACCAAATCCATGTTTTTCTTTCTAGCCCAGACAGAACAGGGAGACATCTTTAAGGTTACTCTGGAAACGGATGAGGAGATGGTGAGCGCACAGAACTAAAGACCTAACTGTGTCATCAGTTTCTTTTTCATGGACGTACAGAAGTGTTGAAGCAAAGTGTAATTACATTAAAATACTTGTGCTGTATTCAATTCAACATGGAAAGTCTGAATTTCATACTTAAAAATGTGCAAGTAAAACTCCCTTGAAGTTGTTTTTGTGACTTGGAAACTTTCAACCCAGGCTTTTAAGAAATGTGGGTGTATGACATTACCCGAACACAGTTGATGCGGAATATTTAATTTTTACGCAAATAAAATGCATTGCCTATACCTGTTAGACAGATGTTTGCAGAGAAAGATTTGTAAAATACTGTTAAAACCTTTGCTGAAAATTGCACACCTGCAGAACAAATTCAGTATCTATCTTTGAATGGAATGCAGCATTAGTGGTTTTATTAATGAAGCTCACAAGGAAATAGATTAAAGTGAATGCTCTAATATAACATTGGGTGTTTCCAGTGAACATTGAGAATACACACATGAGAGGTTGAAATGCTGGAAAGTGATATGCTACCTGTCTGGATTAAATGTCTATTCATATTTTAGGTTACTGAGATCAGGATGAAGTATTTTGATACCATCCCAGTAGCTGTAGCCATGTGTGTTTTGAAGACTGGCTTCTTATTTGTTTCTTCAGAATTTGGAAACCAGTAAGTGCCTTTTCTGTCTTGCACATTCTTTCATTCAGCTAAAAATAGCTGAATACCTCTGATTTGGTGGCATTTCCCCAAGTTTCAGTGTAGTAACTAGATTACAGCAGCTGATAATTAGAGGGAGGAATATGGGAGCAGTAGTTTCAGTTAACTGAAACCTACATAGTGTCAGTGTAACCATACTTCTCTCATGTTCTCTTTAACCTGAAGCTTTTCATTAATCTGCATTGTAGAACACATTGTGTTAAACAGTTTCGGATGCGTGAATACAAAACATTTTTTGTTTCTTAGCTACCTATATCAGATTGCCCACTTGGGTGATGACGACGAGGAACCAGAGTTTTCCTCTGCCATGCCTCTGGAGGAGGGAGATACATTCTTTTTCCAACCTCGCCCCCTTAAGAACCTTGTGTTGGTTGACGAGCAAGAAAATCTTTCTCCCATCATGTCCTGCCAGGTGTGTAAATGTGTATTTTGTGAAGTGAAGTTTAATAAATTTAAAATTGTTGACACTCAATTTGGGAATTACTGACGGGAAGTGGGATTACAAGTTGGCATGAGAGCAGATGTTTGGGAATGAATCACTGCGTGGATGAATGTGCAGTATTGAACTGCTTGTTTTGTAGTTACCAAATTGCAGAGTGTTTAGTCAGACTTCAGTATGGGCAATTGAGCATATAAACACTTCAGACTTTTTTTTTCCTCTTTGTACTATCCGTTCTCTTATGTAATGAAGAAAACTAATCCAAAATTTCTCTGTACTTAGTGTTGAACCCACAGACAGTTGCCATTTTCTTTCTTTTTTTTTTTTTTTTTTAAACTGTACTGCAGATTGCTGATTTGGCTAATGAAGACACCCCGCAGCTATATGTGGCATGTG